>LUVW01000023.1:101886-139186 GCA_001661515.1 Capniomyces stellatus
TTTTTTTTTTTTTTTTTGGTTTGGCTTTGTTGAGTTGTCAATGACACTTGGTTGTTAATATATATTCTTTTTTACGTTGTTTAAAGTGCTTGGAACTGAAGCTATGTAGCGCTTTTTTTGTAAAGATTTACTCTACTCCAAATCAAATTCTCGGGGGGCAGGGCAAGCTTTTATGCTGAAATATATTATTATTATTTTGGTTTGTTAAGCAGTTGGTCCTTGTAAACAAACCAGAGGGGTGGGGGGTGGGGGGTGGGGGTTACATACTTTGTGACGACATGATATAACGTAAACAAGTCATTACCCGTCTTAAAGTCGGCAATTTTA
This sequence comes from Capniomyces stellatus, assembly GCA_001661515.1. Taxonomy (NCBI): domain Eukaryota; kingdom Fungi; phylum Kickxellomycota; class Harpellomycetes; order Harpellales; family Legeriomycetaceae; genus Capniomyces; species Capniomyces stellatus. Next base: position 102,214 of record LUVW01000023.1, read on the forward strand.
ATTAACGAACTGATTTTTTTTTGACATCTAGTAGATTATCAAACAATTAGCAACTGAAAATATGTACCTAAAAAGTTACCTGTACATAAAAAGTTACTTGTACCTAAAAAAAAAATGTCTAGTAAAAAAAAGTAAATGAAGTTAATGAGTAATTAAGACGGATACCAGATCGAAAAGTCGTCCCGGTTTAATTTGCCACTAAAATTAACCTAGAATAAAATAAAAAAAAGAAACGGAAAAAAAAACAGAACCAAGTAAAACAACGATACGAAAAGAAAAATAAGTAAATATGGCACGGTAACAAACCTCCCCCCCCCCCTAAATCTAAAGGAAGATTGACATGAAATAAACAGACACGATTTTATTGTAGAAACATTTATAAAATTTCACATATATTAACGAACATATTAATAAATTTCAATAAAAGAATAAACCAGGCGATCAAGCTAGTTTTGGTAGTTGGAACTAAAAATTCGAGGATGGATATTGAATGGTTGGGGGAGGTGAGAATAAGTAGGAGTAAAGCGATTACGCAGTCAAGAAATAAACTTTGGGGGAAGGGTAATAATGACAAAATAGATTTATTTAAACGAAAAGGAAATAAAAAAGCAGAAAAACAACAACAACAAAAAAAAAAAAAAAAAAAAAAAGGAAAGAAATAGGACTAGAGAGTAGCTGAAGGAGTAGAGGAAAGATCAATAAGCAAATGACCATGATTAAATTCAGGTATGCTTTGTAAATGTGGGGGGTTGACAAACCAGAGGTACTTTGCATTGGGACCAAAGCGGGAATGAAGGAACTGTTGGACAATGGAATCAGGTTTGTTACCAACGGTTAACGGGATGGTTGACCATAGGAGGTAATGCGAAATGGAATTTTCGATGGCGTAGGGAAAGTCATTTTTTTTGAGCAAAAAGGGAGAGTTTGTGGAAGAGGGATTCTGGTCGAATAGGGAGTTTATTACGTGATTTTTGATATATTCGGTGACAGAGCCGTACTCGGTTCTTATAGAGTTCATTTTTTCGTCGTATATTTGTTGGTCGCGTTTTGTTCGACCTAGCTTTTCGAGCTGACCACTGTTTATTATGACATCCAGTTCTTGCCACCCAAGTAACCTTTTTATTTTCAATTATTTACAAGTTTTTTTAATTTAATTTTTTACAAGTTTTACAAAAAGATAAAGTACGAGAATTATATCAAGTTGGGTTGATTATTTGTTGGTTAAATGAATGGGAGGGGGGAAAGGAAATTTAGTTGTATTTAGTTTACCTGGAACCATCGTTGATACGTTTAGTGGGCATATTCGACTAGTTGGATAATTCGGAGATGTTTTTCTTTTGGTTACGCAAGGACCAATAAAGACAATAATAATAATAAAGTTAAAAGGAGTAAACAAATTTATAACTTTCGTCACTTTCCCGCCTCCCCCCCCCCTGGCAAAACTGACAATCAAAGTGGTAATGTTTGGAAATAAATAAAAAGCTAAAACCAAAACCAAGAAATAAATAAATAGCCAAAACCAAAGTTAAAAAGAAACTAGAAAGAAACAAAAGCAAAGACTATGAAGAGAGTATTTATAAGATTTAATATATATATAAAAAAAAAGTAAGAATGAAAATGAAAAGTAAAAGAAAAGAATGAAAATAGAAAAAAAAGTAAGAATGGAAATGCAAGAGAAAATGAAAATGAAAAAAAAAAGGCAAGATTATAAATATAAGCACATTGTTTGTTATTTTAGGCATGAATGGGGGAAGGGAAAGGGGGAAATAGTGGTATGAATGATTTGCAGCAAATGGGATAAATAGTAAAGTTAATAGGGTAATTTATAGACTTTTGGATAAATAAATGAGATAATAAAGATAAAAATAAAGGTAATAATAAAGAAAATAAAGAGATAATAAATAAAGGTAATAATAAAGAAAATAAAGAAAAAAAACTACCAATTATAGCCACTAGTCTTAAACTCCTGAGAAACAGCAATGTACCTGGTAACAAGCTTGAAAACATTAGGTTTGAGACTCATGCTAATAACAGTGTTTTGGACTTTGCTTAACCCAAACTTGGAAATAAGACATAGGACAACCTTACAGACAAAAGTGGGATAGACCATATCATTGTACCAGCGGTGGTTAAAGACGGTGAGCCAGACAATGGCAACCAGACAGGACTTCAAGTCTGGATGATTAGAAGTAGATCCGACAAAAGCAGAGTGGGAAAGGGAAAGGGAAAGGGAAGAAGAAACAGTAGGGGTTGTGGGGACGGGAAAGTCGGGAATTCTGTGCTGGACTCCGGTAGAATAATTGGGTGGGGCAGAGGAATTGAGAGATGGGGTGGATGGAGTAGTGGGGTGAGCAGCAGTGACTGAGGAAGAGAAAGAGGAGGAGGGGAAGGAAGAGGAAGGGGATGAGCCTAGAGACAAATTGGTGAGTTCAAGGAGTTTAGACCAGGAATGAGCACTGAATCTGTACTCCAAAGACATTAAATAGGCGGATTTTGCCTCTTCAAAGTGGAGTAGTCTCATGCTCACATCCCCCAACGCTTCCCACTCGGCCTGGGTATGTCTGAATGTGACTGGCTGGCCAGTGGTCTTGAGGTGGTGCATCTCGGTTCTCCACATTGTATACACTCGCAAGTCTTCATACAACACCATAAACAAATTATCCAACCATCTCTCACAAAGACGTTTTGGTCCATTTTGGTCATTTGAATACTTGTTTTCTTCCTCTTCTTGATCTTTTATTTCTTCATTTTCATCATCGTTATAGTCATCATTATCATTATCATTAGGACCGTCGTTTTGAGGAATTAATTTACCTGCCGATTTCTTTTTCTTGTTTTTTTTCCCAGTTTTGTTTTCTTTTATTACCTCTTTTATTTCAATTTCTATTTCCTTTTCAATCTCCTCTTCTATTTCTTCTTCTATTTCTTTCTTTAATTCTTCTTCTATTTCTTTCTTTAATTCTTCTTTTATTCCTTCTTCTATTTCTTCCTCTATTTCTTTCTTTAATTCTTCTTTAATTTCTTCTGTTATTTCTTCAATTTCATTTTGATCGGCGGGACCGTCCTGATCGCCGGTTTCTACCGGTACTTGTTGATCCAATACTTCTTGTTGATCCAATACTTCTTGTTGATCCAATACTTCTTGTTGATCCAATACTTCTTGTTGATCTTGTTGGGTGGGGCTGGTAGTGTCAATGACATTCATGGCTCTGACAGAACTGCGGTATTCTTCTTCCATGACAAATGCACTGGACCTGAGCTTAAGCAAATCGTCCCAGCCAATGTGTTCAGCAATAAGAGTAAGTAATTGGTAAGCTTTACTGAATGTTCCCTTAAGGTTTGGGGCTGGCAGTCTGAGGAGGCCAGACTTTTCATTGGTGGCGATTTCAGCAGATAAAGACATTTGATCTTCATTTGGTGTTCTTTCTGGGTTGTTGTTTGGTGTAGTTTGACCTTGACCTTGACCTTGACCTTGACCTTGACCTTGACTTTGAAGTTGACTTTGAGTTGGAGTTGCAGATGACATTGACATTGGGTTTGAAGATTCCCCGAGATCGTACCCACTCGACTGGTCAATGCGTTGCGGGAGGTTCACGGCCTTTGCGGGGGGAATTCTGGGTGTTTCCTTTTCCGAAAAGGTAAACATTGGACAAGTATTAAGGGTCAAAATGGCGTTCATGTACTCTTTGCGCTGAATAAATACTTCTACCAGCATCGACCAGGGCAGAAACTCTGATGGTGCGTGTCTGACCGCCTGCTCAGCAACTACCAGTGCCGAGTCCAGCTCGCCCTTCGCCGTCAGAAACCTCGCCTGGCAGCACAGCAGCATAAAGCTTGTTGGTCTTCTCTTAAGACTGTTGTAAATCAGTTTCACTCCATCAACCTCTTTTTGACCCTCAAACATCAGTTGCGCAATCACTGCATTCACCTCCACATCCTGCATACTGAACTCCCCTAAAACCTCAATCAACCTCTCGTACCTCCCGCTCATCCCAAAGTACTTGACCAATGAGTCTACCATATGGTTGTTTGCATGTGTAGCCACCTGCGTCTCTGAGTTCGACCCCAATTGCCATCCCTTCCAGAACTGCTTTCGAACCATCTCAATAAACTTTTCCTCCTCTCTTATCCCCGGAATCCCACACATCCTCCTCAACCCAACCAACCTATAATCTGAATCCTCACTATAACTTATACTCCTCAACACCCCACTCAATCCACACTCTATCCAAGTATTCGCATCCGTCTCTTTTCTATTTACCATTCCCATTATTGTTTTATTACTACCTACTACTTACTATTTACTACTTACTACTTACTATTTATCTATTCTTACCTTTCTCCTTGTGCTGTCACTACATATGCCTCTACTCCTCCTGGAATCTTTATTTGAACTCTTACATCTGTTCTTGAAAACGCATTATAACAACTATTTACAACCACAGTATACCACAAAGTTCCACCACCATCCCCCTTTTCTTTTAGTTTCCATCTCTTTATCTTTCTCTTTTTCTTTTTTCTTTTTCTTTTTCTTTTTCTTTTCTTCTATTCCTCCTTTTCATTTTACTTACCAGTATGTTCCCGAGTTTATTTTCCAATTCGCCACTTTACCAAACCACCCTGATTGCTCATCCTACAATCAAAATTAAGATACACCCCCCTTTTTTTACTCTTATTCCCCCTCATTTAACTCACTACTACAATTCCCCTTTCCATCAACTTACCAAAGAGTATAACAGTGAGTTTATATACGCTGCTAAACTTGCTGACGACGTAGCATCAACTCCCAAAACGTGATGACTCGATCCCTCCTATTACGTACACACCATTCAACTTGTTATTTTCTCTCCTTCTACTCCCCCCCCCCTCCCCTTTTTTCTTTTTTTGTTGATTGAAATACTTGCCCCCTTTTCTGTTCTTTTGCCCAAATCAAAAACCTTGGTTATTGAACATAAATCCGGCGGTCCTAATTCTCTGTAAGTTGCTATTTGTTTATACAGTAAGCAACTCTACTTTTATCTCTGAAACAACCACACACACACACACACCCTCATCCATACTCTGAATATTCTCTTACATAACGAATCTGTCCTATACTGCAATGTCTCTCCAATTTCAACTTCAAAGATTTCTGGAATATCCTTAAACCCACTTCCTGGCGTCATTTCTATTCCAAATTTATACACATTGCTCCTTTTATTACTAACATTGCCTTTATTTTTATCATCATGTCCCCTTTCTTTTCTTTTAATCTCTCTTGGTCCAACTTGCTTTGTCTTATTATCATCGCTTTTATTTATACCGTCACTACTATTTACTTTTTTTTATTTCTTTGTTTTTGGCTCAGCTGCTCTACTCACCTTTTAAATGCTAAACAACTGTGACTCTTTCTTTTTGTTATCAATTGCAATGTTTGTGTATTATATACCCAAGTTATTCTATCACCACTCTGCTGATTTCTACCTTGTTATCTTGTATGTTACTGGAAATTTTATAAAAAAAACGTATATGCTTGTTTAATAACTCCCTCTCTCGAATACGAATTCTGCTGCTTGTTTTATTACTGTCTGACAGGAAAGGAACTATTTGTCTCCATCATTTACTCTATTTGTCTCCATTATTTGCCGCTTTTAATCAAGTTATTTGTCCTTTTATTCATCATTTGCTTCTAGTTTATTTACCTCTTTATTTACTTCTAGTTTATTTACTTGCTAGCAACTTGTTTCTTTTTTTTTTTTTTTTTTTTTTTTTTTTCCATCCTCCAACTTTCCCCATCGTTTTTTATTTGCCCACTTTTTCCGCATTTAACATTACTATTCCTCAACATTGTCCATATCCCCTGTTTCTTTCCATTACTTGGTCTTCATATATAGCATTTGCCCCTCTGACCTTTACACCAACCGACAAAACCATAAACCTCCCCCTTCTTCCGCCAACTATACATTTAAATACCCTCCCAATCTATTGGTCTGTCCGACATGACTACCATTACCTTTTCCGTTCTTTCCTCCTTTCCACTTTTATATCCTGGTAGTTTCTATTACATTTATGATCTACTTGTTGTTTACGTTCTATTCACCTATTTGCTAATAATTATCCTTTGATTTTAACGTGTTTTTTTTTCACTATTTTTTCTCTTTGTATTCTTTTCCGCATCACCCAATTCTATTGATTCCCACTTTTACATCTCAACTCGCTCCTATCATTGCTGTCTACTACTACTAATACCACCAATTCTCCTTTTTTTTTTCTTTGTTCTTTTGAACTGTTTGTATACATAAATTTATTTTTCCATCATACTGGCAGCCAACAATTTTGGCTTATACCATCATTTTGACTTTTTTTGGTTTTTCTTTTTTATATTCGACATTGTCTTGATATAATTCCATGTCGTTTTGGGTCAGGATTCTTGGTAACAAGACTAATAATATTAAACCCAAACTGACCCTAAAGCTATTTGAAAGTAAAAAGAAAAAAAATGAAAGAAAGAGAAAAACAAAAAATAACAAGAACTAGGACCAAATCTGTAGATTAAAAAGGTTCAAAAATGGTTATAAAGACAAGAAATGTGAGTGGGGAAAACAGTTTGTAATTGCAGATTATGTATTCATCTAGTCATTTATTATTTAACGACGATTTCTATCGCTGTCAACATCCATAGTTACAGATGCCGAAGATGGTCTTGAATACACTTTTCTTGGTCTGCGATAGTTTCTGTCACGGTCCATATTGTCTTTGGTCTGGTCTGTGGCAGAATTTCCGTTGCTCCCACTGCTGCTGTGGTTGCTATTGGCTTTTGGCTCGTCTAAGGAAACAGTCCCGTTTTCCCCCTTGAGTTGCACTATAAGTGTTCGACCTAAATGCGCATAAACAAAATCCACATTTTACTTTAATACAACCAATTATCTTGATTAAATATATATACGTATACATTGAAATACGTATAATAAACATAGAGGCTTATCGCTGCCCTTAAACGCAGTTGGCACTGCCAATGAATTAACAAACTTATTTACCATCTGCCACCACATTGTTCAGTTTTTTTGTTGCTGTGACTGCATCCGTTTTGAATCTAAACACCAACTCGGCATTTCCTGTTGGTTTCCCAGAAGCGTCGTATAGCAAAGTACACGAATTAATAGCCCCAAATTGCTTGAAACATGTCTAGAATTAAAATTACGTTTATATTAGTAAAGTAAATTATCATTTCATCAATCTTGCTATACAATAGCAATAATAGCCATAATAGTAATAATAGTAATAATACCATTGAATACCATTGAATACTATTGAATACTATTGAATACTCACCTTGACATCATCTGATGAAGCCTCGGGGTCCAAGTTGGCTACAAAAATCGCTGCTGGTCCAGACTCGCCCCTGATAGTCATTTTGGTCGTGGTCTTGCCAGAATCATCGGCAGACTTCCCATGCTTAATTCTGCGCAACGCTTGTCTCGCTATAATCTCTGCTAGCAATCGATCTCTCTCGTCAATATCCTCATACCCATCGCCTCCTATCGTCCCTGCTGTTCTTCTCGTATACGGATTTGGTTGCTTCGCCATTTGCTTCCCTACTCTTCCCGAAGTCACCGTTCTACCCGAAGTTCCTATTCTTGCAAACACCGAGCTTCCGTTATCTCCCCCAAGACGGCTCTCAATGCTACGACTCGCTGAATTTACGCTTGATGAATTTGATGCTTTGCGCTCCAATATCCGCGCATTTATTATGTTTCGCAAATCCCCATTCGCCCTTGGTGCTGTAGATCCAAATCGTCTTGTTGGCTATTTTATCATCAATTTCGATTAGCTTTTGCTTTTAATAAAATGTAATATTGTATTTCTTTGCTTTGTCTTGTAATTCAGAAAAAGTGGGAAAAAAAAAAAAAGAACAGCCAAATTTGATATACATTTTTATCCATCTTTGACTTTATAAACGCTCTTGGAAAAGCACAAGACAATCATACACATATATCTCTTTTGGTTTAAAAAGGCTATTGTGTAATCTCTTTAAAGTCCATGTTTCAATCCACCTTGAATATTATTAGCGCATTTACTCGGTGTATCTTACATATGCTATATATATTAAAGTGGCAGTGTACAAACCACCCCTATCTTCCACACTCCGCCCTACTTGGCACCTCAAGCTTACTTGAGTCATCTTATTTTAAATTCCTACACCTTACCTTTTGCTTCATATTATCTTGCTGATTGATATCGTCTAGGCTTCTGGTTAAAAGTTCCTCCATTCTTTCAATATATTTTTTTTGACCCTTTTTGACTTTTTTTTTGTTTTGTTTGATTTATTTATTTGTTTGTTTTTAAACTAATTTATTTTCCTGTATTGGATTATTTCTAGAAGAAAAAAAAAACCAGCTAATTCAATTGCTGCGCTTATACAAGCATAAAACTCTTCTGCGCTATATTTAAAACGTATAGTGTTATTTGTAAATCGCGTCTATTCATTATTTTTCAAAAGATCTGCGCCAGCTTTTTAAATGATTTCCTTTCGCCTTCTTTTCCACTTTTTTTTATTCATTTACTAGTTTTATTCAAACTGATTTATTTATTACCTTTTCATGTAAGTAATGTTATTAATCCTATGCTAATGAGGGGTTTTTACGAATCTTTAACATGTTCAAGCCTTGCCTTTTAGCAGCTTGTTTGTTTTTTTTTTTTTTGTAAAACATTGACTTGTGCTTACTAGTTAAGATCCAACGCGCTTTCAACAACCACCTTCAAGCTTTACAAAAGTGACCAGTGCTTCTAGCTGCCCTCCTCCCCCTCCCCTTTTACGTTGCATAACAAGTACTCCAGAATTTGACATTCACCTCAATCCATTATATAAAGCCAAAACAAACAGTTTCCAACAACCTCAACTATTTCAACTATTTACAATCCCTCAATTTACAGCTTGAAGCAAAAAAATAAATGAAAAGGATAACCAAGTCAGTTGACATAAGGCTAAACACATCAAGTACACAAGCTTGGTCAATAAAAATCTACATATTTTGCCATTACCTTTGCCCTCTTGCCTCTCATTTTCGGCTGATTATCCAAACTTCGTCGGCAAAGTCTAAACAATTCAACGCATTCTATAAATTGTTCAACCCAACTAGTTTACCGATTTAAATACATTTGAACTGCTTTGTACATTGTTCAAGCCATTTTTAGTATTATCATCTTTGTTTTTTATCCCGATCCAGTAAAGTAGCCGCCCTTTCGCGTTTACCCGATAACCTATTTGCTCCAACTTGATTCTTTAATTCATTTGAAAACTTCCTTTACTTTCTCCCTTTATCTACACTCACGGGTGTTTATCCACCAACCACAACCGACTACTTCCAACACAAGTTCTCTTCTTCCTCACTCCCCCCCCTCAGAAAAAAAACTAAAGACCATTTAGCGTACTATTGTTTCTTGATGTAAACTTTTAGCTTGCTATGTAAAGTGGGCTTGGCGGTTAAAGTGGATGTTCAAGTAACCTCCCTCCCCCCCTCCAAAAAAAATTAATGCCTTCACACAACTAGTCAATATGGTTGTGTTATTTGTTTCTGCCAATGCATATTTTCTTGGCCTAGACATTAATATGGCCGCCTTTAGGCACATCAAATATCTACAATCATCAACTTTTGTATTCACAACATTCATTTTTTGAAAGTATTTTTTCCAACATTAAAAGGTAAAAAATTCAAATATATCATCATTAAATAGGATATTGTTTAGTGGTATATACCAGCAATACCAGCAATACCAGTAATATGTAGCGATATATATATATAGCGATAGGTAGCACACAAATACAGTCACACTATATAGTAGGTGCATCAATGATGGTAAAGCAGTGGGTCGGCCATTTCCCAACTCATCAATACATGTTAACATAGAACAATAGAGCCGGCAGTGAGCATACAAAAGTGTCAGTATAAACTGCGATAATTTACGGTTCAGAGCATAAACTCGAATGCCAAAAAAATAACAGCATCATATTCTACGTTTTGTCTTTTGGATCCGAATTAATTATGGTTCGTCACTAATGCCAAAAATTTAACCAACAGCCTTCTGCCCCGTATTTTCAACACCTACTGTTGTTTTTTCAAAAAAGTAAAATAGAATAAAAAAAAGTAAATTGGGTTAAATTGACGAGTTGTTGAAAAGTTCTCAAGATATGCAATTGAGACTTGTCCAATAGAGGTGAGATGCACAACCCTTTTCCTAAAGTTGATTCTTATTAGCCCGTGAGCCATTGGTTTGATTTTCAAGATTGTTTCGTTCCTTTTTATTACGTTTGAGCTTTTAAACATAACAATGCCTATAATACAAAATATGCCAGCTGCCATTTATTCTTTTTGGATGTTTAAATTTTCAAAAGCAAAATCAAGAGTCAAGGAGGTGTTTGTATTGGTTAAATGGGCATTTATTTTACCAAAAAATGCCATTAATTCGCTACAAATCTTGAAATAGGACCTTCCAAATAAATTGACAAAGATTGGAGAGGATTACCAATAGGCACTTTGAGGAATAAAGCGATGTTGATAAAAAAAGATTCTACGAGTATCGTTTTGGTCAATAGTAAAGTTTTTTTTTTTTCCCCTTCAACGATTGACGTTGAAATTGGTGGGTTTATTTGTATTGCGAGCCTAAATATAATAGTATACACACATATACATACGTTTAATTAGTAAAAACTAAAAAAGCGGTTTAGTATAGAGCGAGTTTTGTGTCCCTTCTCTTATTCCTAGTGAAGTTTATAAAAGTTAAACGTTTATTCCCCGTTTTTAATATTTATATAACGAACACATAATGAACGCCGTTCAAGTAGTAGCAGTAGGACTTGCTTTCGGATTGGGCTATTTCCTTGCCACTCGCAGTGGCCCAAGCAAGAGTGCATCAAATAAGGAAAAGGAGCAAAAGAAGAAGCAAGCATCTGAAGGATCTGAATCTAACAAATCCAACAAGAAGTCTGCTAGCGTTTCCTCAGCCAAAAGCACCAAGAGTAAGAACAAGATTAGAGAAGAAGTTCCTGAACCTGTTCAAGATTCAAAGCATGCTCCTGAGGCAGCATCTGTTAGTGCTGCTGTTGTAGAAACCGAATCTAAAAAGTTTGTTGAAGTTGTTGAAGTTGTTGAGACCAAAAAGGAAGAACCATCCAAAAAGTCAAAGAAGAACAAGAGCGGAAAGGCCTCACTAAGCACTGAGACAGCTGCTGCCCCAGCTGCAGTTCCAGCACCAGCACCAACCAAGGAAACCGTCGTAGAAGCACCAGCCCAGGAAAACAAACCAAAGTCCAAGTCCGCCAAAAAGAAGGCTGCCAAAGAAGCTGCAGTCACACCAGTCGAACCACAACAACCTACCGCCACAGCAACTGAATACGCCAACGATTCTTCCAGTCAAGGCGAGGAGGCTGATGAGTGGACTGTTGTTGCCGGAAGCAGAGGTACCAGCTCTACTCCAAATCCAAAGAAGACTAAGAAACAATCCAGCCGTACCGAACCTGCTGCCAGTACCAAACCAAAATCCGGACCTATTACAAACAACGGTTTCAGTGCTTTGATGTCTCTGCCAAAGGAGTCCTACGACAGTAGCAAGCCAGCAAGTGCCAAAAAGAGCATCTCCTCTTTGAACACTGCTGCTGCCACAAACGGAAAAGTTAAAAAACAAAGCAAATAATTAAAATATACCACATTATATTATAACTTTAATAATCACGTTAACATTCCTTTACTAAACTTAAAGATTTATTTATTTTTTTCTATTTATTTTTTTTGTTTATTCATTTTCCTCTAATTTGCAACAAAAAAAAAGTAATGAGGACGCAAGAGGATCAAACAAAATAAAAGCATTAGAAATTGAGTCAGTAGATAGGAGGGGGGGGGACGATGACCCATAGTTAAATGTATTACCAGCATACACAGGCTAATTGTTATATTTCACCTATATTATACGCCTTTATTTTTATTTTTTATATTGAAACTATGTCTTTATTTCTACCTTTCTATAAAACTCAAGAGCAAGAACACACATACGCACACGCACTAATGCATGTACCGATATTTGAAGCAAGGCTTGATGTTTTTTTAAACTGCACCATCCTCATTCTCGTTTTGTGAATACATAACCACTAAGTCTCTCACATACACATTTCACCGTAATTACAAGCACTTTTCATCATCGAGTACATACTGGGACAAAATTCAAGTTTGTGAAATGATTAAATAAAAAAAGGCAAAACAAATCAAAGAGCAAAACCAGTATAAAGGACCAGCTCTATGAGTACCTACGCCAAAACGTATAAACAGATACTGCATCACAAACAAAACTAAACAAGACTAAATATATGGCTGCCTGAGTCATATATGCATAAGCCGGGTTTAGCAAGTAACTGATTCACCACATAATGTTTTTATGTTTGTTTTTATTTTTACTTTTATATTTATTTTTATTTCTGTCTAATTTTTTTATTACTTTTACTTTATTTTTATCGCAATTAGTTTAGAAAGTTTTGTATATCGGTAAAGTGTACTTTTTGCAAAGTAACAATATCATTCATTATTAACTTGCTAAATGAATAATTTCGAATGTAAACCTTCCGTAGAAAATCAAGAAGCGCGCCAAGAGCCACAACACGCTCTTCGATCGGCATAAGCATAAGAAACCCTAGTTCCACCTCGAATGGGTTTTTTGGTGGCGGCTCAAGAGCATAGCAAATTATCTCAACCAAAATATCCCATGGCTGGATGTCGTATTCATGCCAGCAGCCTGTGGATTCGAGTTTTAGTGGAATGTCGAGTGCTGATGCGTTTGTACCTTTCAAGTAGCTCTCAATACTGCGGTTATATCTCGAGTCCTCGGGACTAGCATTTCCTGTCGTTGTGGCGTGGTCTATTATATCCGAATTGTTGTTTCTTAGCCATACATACGGACAGCCATATCTAGGATATCCGCCAATCAAAAAATTGATCGAGCTACCATCACTCTTCAAAGTATTATCCGACCAGTCGTAATAGCCCTCGTGTACATCAATATTCGTCTTTTCATACTCTTCATGCTCTGCATATCTTTCATTATGTTCTACATATGGGGAGCCAAACAGCTTTTCGGCCTGGGCTTCATTGCGCATAGAGTTTAGTTTCCTTTTCATCTTGATAATCCTTCTGGTATCTTCGGTACAGTACAGTTCGTTCTCTTGGCTCCATAATACATCTGTCGAAAAGGTGCTGTTTTTGTACTTTTTCTTATACTTTCCCAGTTTTGTTCGAAACTCTCTATCTGCCAAACTGCCATTAGAGCTCCTACTCGTCACAGAGTTACTCTCGAAACTTTTAAAGCTACTAACCAAGCTTGATTTGATACTTTTAGGGTCTTCTGACTTCTCTTCCTTCTCCAACAAAACCCTCACTATAACTTCCTCCAAATTCCGTGGGTAAAGCTCAATATACTTAAATCCCTACAATACACCAAAAGTAAAATACCAATAAGATGTCAGTAAAATATCAGTAAAAGAGTATTATACCAATAACAGGTCTGCATACTTAATGGCGGTTTTTTTTCGATCTCATACTGGACCGATTCTGGGGTGCCTTTAACAGTCTGAACTTGAAGCTTTTGCACTAATCATACACAAATTCACACTATTCTGTCGGCATGTAATAAACAAAACGCAAAAACTTACTCGCAAGCAGCCAAAGGACACATTATCGCTCATAAATCGTTTTAGCCGTACACTATTGGCTTTGATTTCGTTGTTAGTCATTATACTCTATTATACTGTTTGATCTAATTCTATGCGGTACTATGATTTGGGAAAATTTCCCTTTTTTTATTGAAATTGTAATGTTGGCTAATTCCGAAAAGCTTGAATACTATACTACTATTTTTTTTAAATAAAACAACAAATTCTCGAAGGTACTGTCTATAATAATATGTTTATCTCTTTGGTTATTGTTTCGATCCTAGCTTTGAATTTTGTAGTCCAACACCGCTTCCATTGCAGCTATGTTTTGACTGATAGATTTGTTTTTTTGCAGACATGATATTTTCCCCCCCTTCAGTTTTCTTTTTTTTCACTTTATTATTACTTTTCTGCTTTTTAAAGTTTAAAGTTATTACCCAAAATCGGTTTAATAAATGATTAGAGTTTGCTGGGTTCTCTGGTTATTAGCTGTTAAAGTGTTGCCATTTAGTTGGAAATAATGTTAAATGTTTAAACTACTATAATTTAGTTTTTCTGTTTGTGCATTTAGAGACGTTGTTTAATTGAATTGATCCGGTACTATCCAATAGTTGTGCATTTCTAATATGTCAGCTTCCATTTCTCAAAACAGATGTTAGTGATTGATCAAGTTTGGAGAATGTTGGTTTTAGCCATAAACTGATTTAAGGCTGACTTGAACATGTTTATATAATCATCCTCCATTAATGTCTAGTAAATGTAAGCTCGGTGATTTTTCATACAATAAAAATAGTAAAGTTCACGGGTTTCTCAAAATTATATAGGCCATAAGATCTTTTATTTACGCTATTCTTTAGTTGGAGTTACCTTCACTTTTCTCTTTCTTGAAATGGTGATATTAATTTTAGATGCTTCTGATTAACTGGCACAATCGTACGGTTGATTTAACATTCCCTCTCTTTTCTTTTAATCTATTACCAAATCTCCCCCTTTGTATAAGCTTCTCGAGACCTATGATATTGTTATTTATTTATCCTGTTTAAAGCTGAGGCGATTAGTATAATGAAGTCAGTCTGACACAGATTTATTCAAGCAAAAAATACTGCCTGCTTGGTTGATAGATTAAGTTCGCATTAAACCAATTGCCTTTTTGTTACACTAATTATCCGATTTCAAGTCAAATTCACGTCAATTTACCAAGCTAACTGATATCTAACTTGAAAAGTCGAATTGCATCTATTCACATTAACTGTTTTACATCAAATTATCTTCTAGTTCCGTCAAACCTAATCCTTGAAAAGAATTTCAAATTTGACAGAGTTTGTTTACGTTTTACTTTAACGGTAACTTTTTTTTTTTTTATCATTTTATTGTGATTAAAAAAGGACAACTAATTTTAAAATAGTGGTTTGCTAAGTTATAAACATTGATAAAACTCTAATTGGTTGCTGGTAAGAAATGGTCGATATCACTGAATATTAATGAGTTCTGTTTAGCAGTAACTTTTTTGAACAGTGTGTTTTTTTTATTGAAATTTATTAACATGAGCGTCAATAAATGTATAAAGTTTTTACAGGTTAGAACAGTTTTTTTCATTGAATTTTTTTTTGGCTAATTTACTTAAAAGGCTGCCTTCATAAAACTAAAGATAAGTAGTACAAAAGAAGTGCAGTAGCATGGTGGGAAAGGTGCAAATATATAGCGCCTAGAACAACAGTATCAACCGACTTGAAGTACAACAAGGCAAGTTTAGCAACATATAGCTTTTGGTTTGTCCTTTTCTCTTATATCGTGGATTTAATGCGCTTCTCAAAATGAGAATTAGACCCGAAAACTCGAGACTTTTTAATAC
The DNA here is from genome assembly GCA_001661515.1 of Capniomyces stellatus. Taxonomy (NCBI): domain Eukaryota; kingdom Fungi; phylum Kickxellomycota; class Harpellomycetes; order Harpellales; family Legeriomycetaceae; genus Capniomyces; species Capniomyces stellatus. The sequence goes on from LUVW01000023.1 coordinate 117,738, forward strand.
TTCCCCCCTCCCCACATAAATATCCGAAAATATGATTCGCCTAAAATCCATAATTGTTTTGATTTTAAAAGTAAATTCGATAAACTTATCAACACTTAGCCACCCTTTACTAAAAAAAAGCCAGCTGCTTCAAAACCAAGTTCAACCCAGTTACTATTACTAGTAAAATGCTATGGTAAATCCATCAAAGCTCAAAGTTGTTAGCTGATACACCCAAATCATGTATGTTTTATATAGTGTTATACAGAGTGGTGTAGAAACGATTTAATAGATGATTAGATAAATGTGGTCTTGCAACAACATTCAATTGCTCAAAAAAGTTGACTTCTAATTAATAGGGCATGTTGGGCATATTAAATTATACGTGTTAGTGGGGAGGGGGTTGGAAACATGAATATTTGCTATTAAATGACAATGATAGGGATTTAACCACTTAATATCAAGCTTGACATGTGGGATAATTTGATGTCATGTTGGATCAATGGATCAACACAAATAAATACTTCAAGTTTAAGTTTAATAATGCCCACTGCAAAAGCCAATTTCAATCTCATACTTTGGAATTTCAAACAGTCAACCCAAGTAAAAGTAATACAATTACAGCAACCCTTTTTGTTTATATCTTACATCTATACATCTACACATCTACACATCTACATCTACGTTTACGTTTACTAATTTATTAATTACTTGAAAATGATTATCTCTGAGCTGGCTTTTGTCATGTACTTCCCGCTACTTATCAGTCGTTTGGCGCCCGTGGCCGGACACAGAGTCGGCGTACAAGGTCTTGCGTATCTGCTAGGAGAAGGTGATAACTTTAGGCCCAATAATTTAAAATCAGGCACAAAAAAAAGCAAGTCGAATGTAAAAAATGAGTTGGATGATGAGTATGTTGAAGATACTGGCGGCAATGCATCGAAAGATAGCTTTGACGAGCTATTTTTTTATAGTAACACTGACTATAACACGGGCTATCTTGACGTTGATGCTATAAACGCCCAAAGTAACAAGGTCAACTTTGAGCTGAATAGCAGTGTAAACGAGTACATGAAAAACCTAGAGATTAACGACATTTACACAGAATATGGGTGCTGCAGCAAAGAACATGACACTAAAAGCATTCGGAAGCTGGGCTTGGGTTTACTCAAAAATTCGAATCGCCTATATACAGACTCTGAAACCCTAGACCGTGGTGAATATTCAAAAAATACCAAAAATAGCTTTGTTTGCAAAAATAACAAGCTTCTCAATAACCATTTAAGCCTCCAAGACAGAGAAAGGGTTGTAAGTAATATTGAAAAAAATGAGCCCTCAAGTAACAGTATGGGTGCATATTTAGAAGAGATCAACGATATGTTTGAAGAAAGCTTTCTTGCCGATAAAACCAGAGGTGAGAGCCTACATAATAAAGATGAAAACATAGAGTCATACAAGCACTCCAAACAAGCAAACGGTGATAGCAGATGCATGAGCTCCGACTTAGACGACGTGTTTTTTAATGACGACAGCAGTATTTCCAGCACCATGGATACCTGTACTTCTATGTCTATGGATGGCTTTGGAGCCGTACTGATGCAGAGTAGTAATGATAAGGACGAGCCATACAGCTCTCTTAATGGCCTCCACATGGAAAAAACGGCCGAATTTTCTGGTAGTTTGGACAAGGTGGAGATACGTCTAAATTTAAACAATAAACCACATGATAGCGACAAGCTTAAAAAAATTCTAAGAGAGCTAACAAACGAGTTTTCATCAAAGATAAAAGAGGCTTTAGCCATGCATAGCGACCCACAAGCCAATCAAAAAAAAAGTTCATTTCCTGGCCCAGCCGAGTTCAACAGCATGTTGGATGATATTGGTTCAGTAAATAATGGAAGGTATGATAGGATAGCAGGAGACCTAGGTAAAGTTATTAGGGTGGAGGGCGACAAAGGGAGAATAGTCGAACAGTACAGTGAAACGGAGATGGAAATAAATGATGAACAGCCTATCAGCTTGCAAGACAGAACACTAGCCGCAGATATCAACCCTGATGACAAATCTGGAGAATATGAATACATAAATGACGATATTTTTGACAGTGATAGTGGCTCTATAAGTACAGAAAACCCATCTACATACAAACACACAAAAAACAGTAGGAATGATTATGGATCGGATACGTGTGGCATCAAAAGCCCAGAAAACGTAAGCAGCAGAGATTTTAACATGCTGATGGATTTCAGTACCAATGAGGCAGACTACAGGTCTAATGGAGAATCAAATATAAGCGGCTATAAGCTAAGCCATAAATCTAAAGATTACAAAATGCTAAAGTCTGCTTTAGCTGAAAGTCTATATGGGTCGGAGTTGTTTGGTGGCGATGGACTGGATAGTTTTGATTCTGTAGAGTTTTATATAAAAGGATAGTCGCATACCAAAGAAAGAGATGCAAACTGCTACCAAACGTCAAACACCAAACGTCAAACACAAGCAGATAGATACATCCGACAAATAGGGGGTCTGCAACTCTGCATAAAATTATACATTTCTATTTACTAGCTTGTTTGTTTCTGCCTATTTTTCAGGAATAGGATTGACGCAATCTTTATTTTGACAAAGGGATACTATATACACTGATTTTCCTTGAATGTCCATAGGACCACAATAATATGGGTCACAAAAACAATCGCCACAACTTGTATTTACCCATTCTTTGATTAATTGATTAGAATCATATTATAAATCCAAATAAGTCATTAAAAAAAGTGCATTAGAACACATAAAGTCTAAAAATGTAATTAATATTAATAATTCTTGCAGTATTAACCCAGCTATATACAGTGTTATGTGGCGTCATTACTAGCCAAATTGTGAGTCTAGATTAATCTTCAATAATCGCATCCTCATCCACCTCGGAGCCGCTGTCTTCGTCTACTACCGAGTTAGGGTCTGCGGCTGATAAATCTGCGGCTGTAACTCCACCACTTTGCGCTGTTTTAGCGTCTATTTCGTCTCTTAGCGTATCGACTAGAGTGAAGTCTCCAACAATGCATTGTTTAAACAGCTTGACAAGCATAGCGGAAACCTGTGCCGCACTTCCATCCTCGATATCGCACTCAAACTCGTCTTCCATAATCTGCAGCAACAGCTCTTCGACATAATCTTCATCAATCTTTGCACCTTCTAGAAACAAATAGTTGGATTGTTAGTTGCTTTGTTTGGTTTGTTCTCAAGCACACAGCTTGTTTCTGGACCACAGTTGTTTAAGTGGTACTCTGTACGTATAAAATCAACTGATTCGGTTATACTGGCTGATTAAGCCTGTTGCAGCTTCATTCCAAATTGCTAATGTCATTGACAACAGTTTATTGTAGCAGACTTACTCTTGTCAAATTGCTCAACCACCGCATCAACCATCCAATCCCTCTTTTCGTGTGAATCAGGACCTCCCCACTCTTGCTTCACAGCTAGCCCAAGAGCTGTCCATTTTGTAAAAACGTGATCGACTCCTTCTATAAAAGCTTGTTTGTTTGGGTGGATATTGGCCATTTTCCAAGTTTATTTCGCTATAGCCAATTTAAAGTACTGTACTTGACTCTTTTTTGTGAATGCGGATTTATTCACAACAGTAAAATAAATGTATAAATAGTGTCAAGACACAAAAGAGCGAGAAAAAACGGTAATCCGTTAGGTAAATTTGGCTTTGAACTAGAAACTTTTGGATCAAAAAGTGTAAGACCCATTTCAATAATGAAAAAAAGTAAACTTGTAAAATTGAGATAGACTAGGCAAAATTACAATTGAAAAAAAAAATTGAACTGAACTTTCAGATCAAGGCCCATTCATTTGTTAAGAAGAAAGGGTTGCAATTTTATTCGTGAGTAGAGCTCGTTCATTAATAATACCTCATTTTACCCAATTATCAAAGAGTCCTCAGTATTGAGTAGGCGTGGTGATTTAAAAGACGATATATATATTCATATTAATATTACTATTAATAACAGAAATGCTGAGCGGATAAGATATTTATGGTCATATAGCACAATACCGTCGCTGGACTCAGAAAAGTAGCAGCATTGAGGCCGACCAATAATTTGAGCAAGGTAATGTGACTTTGATATTTATTGAGTCAACGTCGATATTATGCTAAACGACCGTAGAAGCAAAAGCGCCTTCCATGAGACATTGGCTAAACCTTGTTAAACTAATGGTAAATTGTCTAAAATGTACGGCCGCATTCTTCGAGTTTCCCATATACTAATAGCTAACACGCGGTAGCTGGTAAAGCGAGCCACTATCCCTGTCCGATTATGTATTTTTGGCTCTAGGAACTCCAGCAGTGGAGCATTAAATTTAATTTCAAAATAATGACCAAATATGCTCAAATTATGTTCATATTTGTGCTTGAGTTTTACTTTTGCCTGCTAGTTAAGTGGACTTGGCTAAAATTAGATGAGCCCGGAAATTTACGAGTTAAATCTAAGGAATACTCGGTTGTTTACAACTTTTTTTACAAGCGAATCAGATGTTGCTGATTGGAGACATTACAATTAAAAACAGCAAATCAGCCAATAAATAATCATGACTGTTGGGGTTGTGTCGCATTAATCAAGAAACACCAAACTGCTTGATAATACACTGATAAAAATAGCTTTCTTATTTCAATAAAAAAGTACCTTCTTTTGTTTGTAAAGCCGGTGACGCTCTATTCTTGTTGGTACTGTAAATCCAATGAGTAATAGGAAAACTCAGCACAAGAAGCCCAAAGATTCAAGTACAATGGCAAAGAAGCAATAAGTAAACCGCCCAACAATAAAACAGAAGCGAATAATGATGTGTTTCGTTTAGTTGTTCGTTTGAGCTGGAATAGAGTAATAGGATGATTTGATAGAGATAGGGGTTATTCTAGTATGTTGGTCTATATATTATTATATTTACTGAAAAGCTTGTGTTTTTTTTTTTTAAACGGCCGAAATACGTCAAAAATCAAAACATAATGGATGCCTGAGGACAAATTAAACTTGCCAGACCAAGTAAACTGTGCTAACTTATTTAACTTTAGTAATTTTTTTTTTTAAAAAAAAAAGGCTGCTTGGTTTAAATTTTTTTTTGTTGAAACTAGAATTACTTGCTATTTACTGATTGAAATGAATTAGGTTGGCTTAAACAAAGGAAAGGATTAAAATGGTGACCACATTGATTATTTGGCTAAATAAAATAAATAACGATCTTATCATGAATAAACAAAAGTGCTAATTTACTAATTCAATATAAAAAAAGCGCCAATTAGTAATCCTAGATTAATACCTACTTTAGATGTTTTGCAACATCAGCCTCAGTCATCAATACCGTATCTAAACTTGCAACAAAGGCACCACAGCCAAAATAACTAGAAGGCATACACGTGCGCGTTATAATTGACTTTAGTTGCAGTGCTCTAATATAGAAACGCTATCTTCCTTTTCTGTTGGACTTTTCTCTTGATTTCAATTGAACAAAGAAAGTTTTTTTTTTTGTTGTTATTTCAAGTATTTCTACAAGGGTCTTTGCTTTGGCATTAATCAAGAGAGATAGATATGGATTCAGAAATGGGGGTTGACGGAGAGAAAGAGAGGAAAAAATCGAAAGAACTTAAAAGAACACCAGAATCCAAAGTTGCTATTCAAGTCAACGATCGAACTGTTAGAAGAAAGTCAGAGGACATATACTCTCTTATTGAACAGGGCAATTTGACTACTCCTGCAAGGGAGGAGATCGATCCACTCGATGAACAAAACAATGAGAACGCAGTTAATACTTGGGAGGACATGGTGGAGCCAGAGGTTTCTGGACTAAACCAAAACGAAAAGTTGAAGCAATTTAAGGCAAAGAACAAAACATCACGGTGGATTGTCAGTCTTGCAGGCTGGTTGGTTCCTATAAACATACTGCTTAATGGGATGTTCTTGACTAGTGATTGGGCAGTAGAGGCGCACTTAAAGGTCTACAAAGGTATAACACAAAATAATACTGTGGTAAAATTGAGGAGGCAAATAGATAGAGATATGTAAAAGTAACGTGTTATATCTGGTGCCACTCAGTGTGTTGAATTTGTACAATTAACTTTAAAAGTATAATGCTGCGGTTAATAGAATACACGGAAGTGAGATACACGCTATTTGCAGCGCTACTATTTTCATCAGGCTCGTTCATCGCTAGATGTCTTGAAATGAACGTTTTGGTTACGACATTTATAACAATCGGGACTAACATAGCCTTTGGTAAGCCCAGTTTTCTATATTGATCTGTAGACAATGTGCACATCGATGTGAATTGGCGGGGGGCATCAATAGTATATCGAAAACAACAAACTGACATGTGTGTTTATATTGGATAGGCGTTGGAGGGATCACGCTTGCGTTGTTTTTTATGTTTGATAGGTCGGCTGGGACTCAAATAACGGAGACACCAGAGTACTATAGTGCGTTTATAGGATTTGTAATATCGCTTTTGGTAGCAATATTGCTTTTTATTGACTACAAAAGAACACCAAATTTTAAATACCGGGGGTCGGGAATGTCTAAGCCGCAGAGATTGCTTCAATTCAGTATAATTGGGATTTATGCATGGGCAGCTTTTGGAGGAAGCTTAATGATGCTTATAGAAAATTTTGAATTTTACCTGGGAGTTTATTTAAGCTTGGTAACTGTGACAACAATCGGGTTTGGTGATTATGCGCCAAAAACATTTTCTGGCCGAGTAGTAATGACCACGTGGTTTTTTATCGGGATTGTGATTATGGGTATGTACCTGATCAACACGCGTGACGTGGTGATTCAATTCATGTCATCTAAATACCACAAAGAGCTCAAAAAGCTTGAAAAGAAAATGGATGACTTTGACAAGGTTGCTGCCCAAAAATACATTTATTACTCACTGAGAGCTCGCCAATCCAACAGCTGGAAATCAAGGTTGTATACCTGGTATATCAACTCTGGAATGACATCCAAGTCACGAAACAAGCATATTATGCCCGCTTGGGCACGAAAGCAGCCAAACGGCCTAACCACTCAGCTAACTCGCGATGAGGAAGGCAGGTTGAAGATTGATTCAAAAAACAGTCACAAAGTAGTTGCCAGCCATATGAACAGACGAATAGCAATCCTGGCTACTACCAACATAATCTTGTGGCTTTTGATTTCCAGAATTGTTCTTGCTTTTGAGTACGAGCAATGGGACTATGCCGAATGTTTATGGTTCTGGTTTGTGGCCTTTGCCACGATTGGTAAGAATACATTCCCCTCCATACATCCTCTTATTCTTTATCCTGCTTTAGTATTTCTCCATAAACAAACTTAGACGCGTTGGAAATTTTTGTTGACAACTTTTACTCATCAATAGGTTATGGCGACGAATCTATAAAGACAAAAAGTGGAATTATTTTCTTTTGCTTCATCATTGTGTTTATAATCAGTTGTTACACTGCCTTGCTAGTTCTAGTGGTTGAGAAGTTCCAAACCATTATAAAGTCGTACATGTTCTCCTCTCATAAACACAGCCACGCTAGTGGTACTAAAGGAAAACGCAAACCAGTTACCAGACTGACTTTGTTTGGCAAGGCTATACACTAGCCTTGTCTGGATATGCTATTTGTTGTTTTTTTTTGTTTTTTTTTTTTTACCTTTATGCTTTTTTTAGGCACTTTATTCGATTTTTTTTCACGTTTGTAAATACAATTAGAATCAATAGGAAGAGCATATTTTACCATTGAATTCAAAGTATTTCATTTTCTACCAAGATGACGATCGTAGATTTCATGACTTTGAAACTCTCCTAGCTAAATTATGAATACCATTACAATATTAATCAACCATTTCCCTAAAAAAACCAATTTTGACTACCATCGTAAAACAATTCAACGTTTCTGCTTTTGCTCCTACTTCTGTTTACTCTATCTTTTACTGTTTTGCCTTTTCGCTGACCTCTTTCTTTTTATCTCAACCTTTTTATTACAATTCAACTTTTCAAACTTGAACTTTGTAGAATAAGCACAACAGATATCGAGGAGTAACCGATACACGACAACACGGCAGCTAGACACGTAATTAATGATTAAATGCGAGTGATATGTAAGCTGTATTTCGAGGCAAGTAGTCATAAATCCAAAAACAATTTTATCTACAGGATTATAGCTTATTGTATGTCAGATGAACCAACGTTTATGGGTCTAGTTATTGATCAAGGAGACTCGCAACCCAAAATATATGCAGTAGTGATAAACACATACGAGACCGACAGTGCGGTTTCTTTTGGTTTCTTGCTGTGGCATCGTTGAACGCTGTTTGATATTAAACTCAAATTAGGCTAGCAGGTAAGGCATATGATCAATCATAGTTTGTCGTGGATAATGCCAATGTTTAGATGTGCAATTTTATACAAATAACATCGGTTTTCACAACATATTCACTCCCAAATATGCGAGTTACGCTTCAACTATTTCTGCAGACGCATAGAACTTTTATAATCACTAGTACCGTTCTTAACACCGCAGTATCCACTTGGGAGTTCAGGGTAAAGTGGTTGGTAAATTACAACTTATATCATCAGTTGGCTCTACTGGTGCTGGTGATGGTGCTGTATATCACACATTTCTATTAGTGACGTTATTAAATGCTCAGCCAGGTCAAGTATCGTTTATTCGACCCGACCTTTTAAACCCCAACAGAGTAACATGATTACAGCACAATTAATTTCAGACTTAAAATCACACAGCAGCATTATTAATACTATATATTCCAATACCAACTCCTCAGCATATACAGTAAGCTGTGGCTTTTATGAAGTGATGTTTGACAACTATTGTTGTGTTTTGTTGTCAAGGTTTTGTCTCAGTAAACAAGTATTTAAACTCAATCCTTAGACTATACACATTTAGTACAGGATGTAGTGGTATAGGTAAGTATAAAGCTGTTATTCAGATATATTCAAGTTCTGTGTGTGTGTGGAATAATACTTGTGACTATTTAGTCGATTGTAATCGTTACTTGATATTGTAATGGTGTTCTCTATGACTTTGATTTTGGAGCATTTTTTTCTAAAATTCAAAGGTATTCATAATTTAGCTAGTGATGTTTCAAAGTCAAGAAATCTATGTTCGTTTTCTTGGTAGAAAATGAAGTAATTTGAATTAAATGGTAAGAATTTTTTTTGAACTTCAATGGTAGGATGTATATTTCCTCTCAATCCTAATTGTATTTAGAATTGTGAATTATTGCTGTGAAATGGAAAAGAAAAGTTGTTGCTAAATTATAATGGAAGCGATTGACGCTGTGATACATGTTGCAATTGCGCCTGTTATCATTGATGAAACCGCAATTCTAGCAAGATCGCCTTTTCTGCTTGGAGAAATTGTCCCTACAACTCCTATCTGCATTCCTATGGAAGAAAAGTTGGCAAACCCACATAGTGCAAACTGAACGATAACCTGAGATCGAGGCTGTAGAGAATTGTAGATTCTGCCGTTGTCTCTTATAAACAAGTCCATGTAAGCAATAAACTCATTTGAAACAATTTTGGTGGATAGCAGATACGAAACCTCCAAACAGTTTGACAACGGAATTCCCAGCAGCCAGGTAAACGGGAAAAGCAAATAACCAAAAATCAACTTGAGCTCCAGGCTGTGTATCCCAATAAACTGACCAAACCAAGTAAGCATAAAGTTGACAAACGACAGGATCGACACTATTGATAGCAAACATGCAGCTATTATAAGCACAAGTGTCATTCCGAGCGATGCACCGTTGCCAGCAGCGTGAAGCAAGTTGACGTCTTCGTTTTCTGATTTTGGCGTTATAGAAGTTCCTCGGGTTACTGGAATGTCAAGTTCTGGATATCTGATCTTTGATATGGATAGCGAACAAGGGATGGACATTATGCACGATGTTAAAAGATATGTCATGTTTACGCCCAATGACAAATACCCTGAAAGAACGGAGCCAGCAATGGTCGAAAATCCTGCTGTCAGAACCGTGTTTATTTCCGAGTTGGTTAGATGCTCAATATACTCTGAAATCAAAACAATGCTTTCGCTCATACCAACAAAGGGACATGCTACAGCCACAGCAGACTCTGCACCTGATACGTTCATGATTCTTGTAAAAACCCAAGAAAGTTTATTAACCAGCCACTGAACACCGCCTAGGTAATAAGCCATCTGTATTATGGAGACAAAAAAAATAGTTGCAGGGAAAACCACCAAGGCAAAGCATGGTACACCGTCATAAACGCTGTTTCCAAACAGAAACTTGGCTCCATCACGCGAAAAATCCAAAAACATACTTAGCATGTGCGATACATGCTCAAAGAATGCTTGACCAGCACTTGTTTTTAAAACTATTAGCCCCAACACTACTTGAATTATCTGGCCAGTTGCAACCAAGTTCCAATCTATGCTTTTGGGATATTTGGACGTTATCGCCAACACCGCCAGTATAACTACGATCCCAAGCACGGACTGCAGTCTCTCCAATCGATTTCCGTAATTATTGTCTGGTATGAAAGCAGCCAAAAGCACCATCGTCAACAAAACAGTGCCTTGGTAAGCCCAGCTTAAGTATCTCCTTGGTACTTTGTTTACTGTGGTTGACATGAAATTTTGGTGCAGTTTTGATACTGTAGCAGTTATCGGTTCGGTAGGGATAAATTCAAATCCCAGTTTTAATGTTACAAATATGTACAAGAGTATGAACGGTAGGACGTCGCTTAGCGCTGTTTTTTTCTTTAACCCAATTCCAAACCCGAAATATACCGTATAAAGCACCCATGATGTTGCCAGTACTATAGCCTTCAAGTTTGGTTTTACCACCCCTCTGTACACATTTACTACTGGTTCAAACATTTTACTGATACCACCACGGTCTGAGCGATCATCTTTGGTTGCTGAGAGACTCCCACTTGAAAAGACTGGTTTTGACATTTAGTACAGGCGTTATGTGTTTATATTTGCTCCAATTCTTGTCAATATATATTTTCCAAGATCTCTGTTATCGAGCCAGGCTAAAACTACAGATCCAATAATACGCTCTAGTTTTGATTTAATTTTGCAGCTCTTGCTGAGTATATATATGTATATATATATACGAGTTAATCAAAATATAAATGGGTTCGCAAAAGCAACTTGGTAAAATATAAACAGTATAGCCAACTCTTTTAGACGAGTTTTGAATTTCATAAAGAACTTTAGAGCAAACGTACAACTCTGTCAAAAAAAATATTCTCACTTTATATTGTATGAATTTTGCACGATTCTTTGTTTGTGTTACTAACTGACTGTTTCAATTGCGAAAGCATCAACCCATAACACGTCCTAAACTCCAAATTGTAAAACAAAAAACAAAACAAAAATACCACCATTTACCTTGCTGGAATGTTCGGCTGCACCACTTTTTTTTTTTTTGGTTTAACTGTCAAATCAACACGTTTCAAAGATTCTAAGAAAACCCTTGCATATCTAACCTTTTGTTCTTAACAGAAGACCACATTTTGTTTAATGTACATTTTGGTTGGATATCAACACTTTTACCTTCTCTTTAGAATTGGTATTTACGTATTAGAAGTTTGTAGGCCCAGTAGTGGCTATCTATCACACTGCCAAATACATGCTAATTGGCGAGTTGGTTAAAGCGTACATAGTTGGTTTGCTCATTTTCTAAACGCAACAACAAAATGCATCACCACATTGTATATAATATGTGTCTGTTATATTTACAAAAAAAAAGCAAAGTCTGCACTTGAATTAAAAACGCAGGACTACTAAGACTGCTACCCAATTGTATCGGATAATTCTACACCAAAGTTTCTAGTTTGGCTATCTGAATGCCCCTGTCCCTTTATTTTTGCTCTCACTTTTACTTTTACTTTTACTTATGCTTAGTATTGCTATTAGTGCTGTTGGTAATAGGCTATTCCAAATCCCCAAACCCCGAGTAAACCATCAAGCTAAATGCATAAAATGGCAGCAAGCTCAGTACCTGAAATCCAAAAGAGACTTCTAGAAAATAGTATCGTTCAAGAAGTGTGCAAAAAAAAAAATGCAAAAAACAGAAAAAACAGCAAGAAATTTCAATAAAAATAGAAAAGAAAAAAACAGCAAGCTATAGTAATTTTACTTGATTTTACTCGACTTGGCTAAAATAGCAAAAATATAGACTATATTTAGGCTTTTTTTTTCTACATGGTTGTTCTATATACAAACAGGATGCCATTATATATCACCTGTTACTGAGCACACATAACTATTAATACAATTTAGTAACGTGTTTCTGTCTGATTGAAATAAACCAAGCAAATTTCAATAAAAAAAGAAATAAACCAAGCACAAACAGCTAAAAGAAATTAAAAGCAAGTAAAAAAAAAGAAAACGCTTTAGTAGTCGACTTTTGCTAATAAGACTGGTTCTATTAAACCAATTATATGGCCATTTTAGTTATGATAAGTGATCATTTGTGTTCGAAATTACGCTATTATAAATTACTCGATTCAATTTTATAAGTACGATAGGGATAAGCAAAAAATCAGGTGAATGCTCTTTCTACCAAAGTACGCTTGCCCCATTTGTCGATTATTTTTTTGAAGTCAAAAACGACCTTCTCAAGTATTTACAATTTTCAACCTTGAAATGAAAGTACTTTTATCTGTCACTGAAAACTAAAACTTGATTTCTCTCTCTCCCATTCAGAAAATCGATAAAGCAACAAAATGATGCACAATAAGCAGGATGGTCATAGTTTTGTCGATCAAAATAATTCAGAAAAAATGTCAGGAAAAAACACTTCGTTTTGCAAAGTCAAAGATGTGTGGCTGGGTATTGTGTATTAGGTACTAGATACTAGGCAGTATATGTTTTTTATATGATGAATTATGTATTAGGTATAGCAAAATATGTAGAACCATCAAAACCATCAATATATATACATATATACGAGTGTGACGAACATAAAAGGTGGTTTATCTAGAAAAACTAGGAAAATCAAAGTACTACTCCCGCAACAGCAGCGGACATCAGGGTTCCGAGAAATCCTGTAAACAATGCCGACATAGCCAGCTGAGCAGTATCAGCTTTTCTGCTAGGTGCGATGGCACCTATACTGCCTATTTGAACGCCCATGGTAGCAAAGTTTCCAAACCCAGATATTGCAAATTGGCCGATAGTTTGAGAGCGGGGGGAAATTATATCGTAGACTCTATTTGGAGCTTTTCCAGCAAACAACTCACTAAAAGCAATAAACTCATTGCCAACAAGTTTGGTACCCAAGAGTCTTGAAATGTATAATGCGTCCTTTGTTGGGATTCCAATGAGCCAGGCGAATGGGAACATGACATATCCAAGAACCAAGTTGAGAGTCAGACTTTCGATTCCAACAAACATACCAAACCAGGTAAGAACGTAGTTGATGAATGAAAGAAGGGATATAATAGCAATCAATGAGGCAGCGATAAGCAGAACAAGAGTCATTCCGAGAGCAGCGCCGTTACCGGCAGCGTGGAGCAAATTGGCGTCTTTCTTTTCGGCATTTGGCACAACAACTCTTCCTCTGGTTAATGGATCGCCGTCTTCAGGGTATCTGATTTTGGAGAGCGCGAGTGAGCAAGGAATAGACATGATGCATGAGGTGATGAGGATAGTTGGATCTGCACCAATAGAAATATATCCTGTCAGTACAGGTGCGGAAATAGTTGTAAACCCAGCTGTTAAAATCGAATGGATTTCAGACTTGGTCATCAAGTCGATATACTCGGCAATTAATACAACCGAGGAAGGTCCTACAAATGGCGAGGCTGCTGAGACCACAGATTCGGCACCCGAAGTGCCCATGAGGTTCGAGAATATAAAAGAAAGCTTTCCAATAAACCAGGAAATTCCGCCCAAGTAGTCGACCATTTGGATAAACGCAGAAAAAAATATCAGTGCTGGAAACACAAACAAGGAGAAATTACCACCACTTTCATAAGCATCATCGCCGAGTAAAAACATTGCCCCCTTTGAGCCGAAGTCTAAAAATCCGCTAGCAACTTGAGAAATCCAGCCAAAGAACGATAAGCCAGCCTCTGTTTTCATTGCGACCAAAGCCAGAGTAAGCTGCAAAGTAAGACCAGTGGCTACCATATCCCATTTGATACTTCTGAAGCTTTTTGAAAAGACTGCTAGTGTTGCAATGATTAGTATGATCCCTGCCAGTGACTGAACTCTAAATAGTCTGTTTCCGTACTCGGACGCTGGCAAAATCAACGATACTAGAACATAGATAGCAAAAACAATTCCATAAAACCCAAAGCTTACTACCCTTGAAGGAAGTTTACTTAGCGGACTCTTGATCGCTACAGACCATGCTTTGTAAACCAGCTTGTAGAATGGCTCAAAGGATATAATGGATGCTGCAAACTTGACTGTTACAAAGGTATATATGAAAATTAACGGCAGTATTTGGCTTAGTTCGGTTTTCTTCCTCAGCACAAGCCCTGAGATAAAATACGCTGTAAATCCTACCCACAGAAAAACGTATAGATATACACTGTTACTCTCAAGAAGCGCTGCGAGCTTGGACTTGGGCTTATGTTTAATTCTGCTTCCCGAGCTGCTTGTTGACGTTTCGCTATGCTCTTCGATCTTTGCGTCCATCGTGGATTCTTTTCCCTTTCTCTTTCCTTTTCGTTTAATAGGAGTTGTTATGAGGACCAAATAATCTTGATTCCAGGATTGTTATTATTTTCCCTTACTATGTTATACTATATACAATCCACAAGTTCACGAAACCCAAATAACAATTTAGAAAATAAATTAGTTTGATATCAAGTTTTAACTAGCATTTTTTGCTTTGAAAATCGGTTTTTATGTTCAAACAAAAATTTGGATTTTAATAAAAAAAAATAAAAAAAATAAAAAAATATGAGCCAAATTTTTTGAAGAGATTTATAATTGATACAAAAATTAGACTGAATTGTTGAATTTGTAATCCATTTTGTAATTTTCTAATGGCATTTTTTTAAATTAGGTGAATTTCTGGTGAAAAAAAACATTTATTTTCACGAGAAATTCATCCAAAGCAAAATCGAGGTCGGCTTCTTCAAAAGTCACCCATATACCACCAATTCAACGATGCTAAAATCCGCAATAGGCATACCAATTAAAAAAATCTACTGCAATAGTAATCTCAACAATTAAGTGAAAAAACTTCTTACAATAGCGAGATTAACACTAGAATAAAAATAAAAAAATCACAAATTGTTATTGTATGATTGGATGCTAATTTAACCGAACAAGATTAGGTGTAGTCTATTTGACCAGCCAATTCAGTGACTTCTGTTTACGTTTGTTAGCTATGGTTCCTAATTACTCATAGTTACTCACCGTTTTACTCTGCAATTAAGTCTGAAATCATCAATAGATAAAGTACAATTGACAAAACGCACTATAACCAATTAGTGGAATATAGGCCAAAATTACAGAGTTTATTTTCCACCGACTATACTAGGTGTTTGTCAGAAAAGAATATTCAGTTTACTCGTGATGGTGAGAAAAAGCAAAGATCAAGGGATGGCCAGTTTGACAGAAATTTCACCACCAAATAATGAGTCAGTTCTAAGTGTGGAAGTAGGTGTAGGTGTGGATGTAGATGTGGGTGTGAGTGTAGATGTGGATGTGGATGTGAGTGTGAGTGTGAGTATGTATGTGGCCCACGAGCTTGGAGTAAAGCTTGTTCCGATAAAGTTGTGGTCATATGTAGCATCAGCTCTGCCTCCACTATCTCTAGTGTTAGAGGCTACTCAGTATACACAGCGATATAGGTTGACTTTGAGTGAAATACTGTCTTATACATTGCATATTTTTGCGTATGCTGTTTTGCATTAAACCAAGAACAGTGGCAGTGCTTGTAACATCAAGCAATACATCTTCAGCATTAAATAGAGTGTATAGCATTCCGCCAGAACTACCTAGACGTATATATTTTTTCAAGATGAAACAGGTGGGTCTGTGTTCTGAGGTGTGTGTTATGGTATTGATAATACACTTTGTTATAATGTAGTACAGAGTCGTAGCATTACTAATGTACTCGCTCGTTAATATACTTTTTTACAGTGATTTTTTTTTGCAAGAAAGTGAATGTTTACGAGTATCAGGGACAGTCAATTAAAGTTGTTTTTGTGATCAAAATGGGAATGTTCTGGCTACTAAATTTGTTGATTTAGCAAACAGAAATATTACAGGTTCAAAACGGTCACTCTGATGTAGCTAGTGCAACATTTATCTGCGCGCTACTGTTCGCAGAAAAAAAAATCATTGAAAGAAAATCTGGCTGGATATTTAACTTTATTTTTTTGCATTGCAAACACCTGATTAGCCAAGTAAAAAAAATGTATGTCATATTTTTGGAAGGTTTGAGGTACGAGCTTAGATGTTTTGATCGGATGTTTTTTCAGCTATTAGCCATTGTAGCGCGCAAACCATTTCAGCCAACTGAATCGATTTTGTATTTGGACTTTGGCGGTTTGCGACTGATCAATTTTGGTAAATTTTTTTTCCCCTCAGGGTTCGTGCTGTTTTTAACTTTTTTTTTTTTGCCTGAAATATTTTCTTGGTATTGTTAGTTTTATCGCTAATTATGCTTTAGAGTAAACTGTGATGATGAATAAATAAGGCGGCGTTTCTTTAATAGTGTAGAAGAAATCAAGGTATATTGGACCATGCATGATTTCATTGCTAGACTCGGTAAACTTGAACATAATAGTATAAAGCTGGTGAATAGGAAAAGTAGTGGAATCAAATTTTATCAAGTTGCACTGCAAAAATGATTTATGAAAGACAGAATTAAAGTGTGTAAGCTTTGTTTGTGACGGGGTTTTCTTTCAAGTGGAAAAAATTTATTTTTTTCTTCGGTAACTGCGGAAACTGTTTGTGATTGGATATATAATATCAACCAAGGTGAAGGGCAATTTAGATTTTGCTTTTTTTTATGATTGATTACAATTTAGATTTGTGTTTAAATTGCCACAATAAAAAGATTTGTTTAGTTGTTTGAATTATAGGTAATTAGAAAGTCAAGGAATTTTAAAAGTGAAAGATAAAAAAGGAAAAAGTGGTTGAAACTCGAAACTCGAAACTCGAAAAACTCGTGTTTCATTTTTTTTTCCACTTTCCAATTATAGCATAGCAGCAAAAAAAAAAGCTCTTTGTCTGGTGAAACTTTACAAAGCAAAATTTTATAAAAGTAATAAACGCTAGCGTGATGGAAAAGTATACTTGTGATTTGAGTTGAATTGGGTTGTAATTATAAATTTAGTAGTAAATGCAAACTACAAATTGGAATTCAAGTGCTGGATTATTAGCAAATTGTGGTAAATGCACAGTTTCTCCTGAAAACATGAACAGCCAAACTCGTCTAGCATTGCAATTAAAGCAGGCTCAATAAAACAATTGATGAGGAGGAAGGCGAGGTATCAGTGATGTAGAGCAAAGACCATTGTGGTATGACAATTGGACAGCTCACTTATTGCCAGAAACTAGCGCCATTGGAGAGGTGTGCTAGTCAAGTGATAGATAGCAGTTGATTTTATTTTTATTTAGTGACTGGGATTTGGTAGTTTAGTTATTGATTGAATTGTGTTATTGGTTTATAAATGTGGACTAGTGGGTTTATTGAAAAGCTAAATTAATGATTGTTTGTTTTGGTAAAAGCTAAATTTCAATAATAACAATATCTTGTTAATGGTGTATTAATTTGTCACTTTTTGTAAAGCAGAGTGGGCCAATTCAAACCAATATTTATTATATAAACAGTAATATTGATACAAAAAAGAATGGAGGTTCTAATTGAACAAGGGTAAGGTATTTTTTAGTTTGACCAAAAAGCACAAACCAAGTAGGAGGGTGGGTAAAGTTTGAAAACTAAAGGCATGATCAAGATGAAGTTTGGAGCTGTATTAAAAATTGAAACAAATCAAACATAGAATAAGAGCAGCAAAATCAACAATTTGAAATCAGGATGTGGTTTGAATGAATGAAGTCAGTTTATTATTAATGTTATTTTTGGCCCTGAGGGTCGAAAAGTAGGATGATGATAAGGAGAGGGGGGGATAAAACTTCTAGATTTAGTTTTCCCTTTTTTTTACAAAGGTATTAGTTAGGTTTTCAGCTGATAAAATTCAAAACGTAATGAGTGGAATAAAAAATAAGGAAACATTGGTTGTGGATTGTTATAGTTTCGTTTTGTTGGCCTTGAAAGTTCGATTGAGCAGAAAAAAAAAGTTGGTATTAAAAAAAACACATTCGTTTCATGAAAATAAATTTACTTTCAAACATTGAAAAGAAAAAAAAGCACCATAAAAAAAGCAATATAGTTTAGATAAGAGATGACCCTCTCCAGTCGTGTAATTTGATCAATGCTTTTTTTAAATTGAGGTTGATTTTGGTTAGAGGTTGATTTTGGTTTGATTTTGATTTTGGTTTGATTTTGATTTTGGGTTTGATTTTTTTAATGTGCAATGTGTATTTGGTAATACCCAAGTTGGCTTGAATAAAATCACAAAACCTCTAAATTTTTGTTAGTTAGTAATAGGATAAAAAAAGAATTAATGAGCAGACATTGTTTGTTTTAGCTGAAAAAATGATTGGTGAGTAAGCCAAATCAAATTAGCAGCAATAGAAATTTTTTTGAACCTTTTAGGATTTAATTTACGATCATTATATTTTTAAATACTGATTCAGTTTTTGTTTTAGTCGCCATTATTTTAAAATGAAATATAAATATAAATATAAATATGGTTTCTAGTTGACTTTATTTGTGAGGGCTAATAAAGACAAGCGGTAGAAAAGCTATTATTAATGTGGACTAAATGGAAATAAAAATAGTTGAGAATTAGACGATTTGTATCAACTTAAAAACAAAGTTGGTAAAGGCAGTTAAAGTATGGCTATAAAATATCAGGATTAAAAAAAAAAGGAGATATAAATATGGTGCAGCGAATTGCAGCACGTTTTATTTTCTGCTATAGGATGGTTCAATGTTTTTTTTCTTTCTCTTTTAAAAAATTGGGATTAATAATGCAGTATACTAAGAAATAATAGAGAGAGGGGATGTTGGAAGAAGAAAAAAAAAGCATCTTACTAGTATAAAGTTGAAACGTGCGAGGAAAAAAAATCAAACATATTTAGTTTTTTAGCTTTTACTTATTTAAATTCAATTTATTTTTAATTTAGATAATTTAGATAGTTTTTTTAATTAGTTTGTAACGCACCAAAATTCAATAGTTGAAAAAAAAGATGCACGAATCAACTAAAAGAAAAAAGTGAAAGAATAAAAAAATATATATGTTGGAAAGCAGAAAACACATAAACAAGTTTGTTGCTGGGCAATCCGAGCTGAATATAAAACAATGTACTTTAAGGAATAGAAAGGAGAAAAGTAAAAGAGAAAAAAAAAGTAGGAAATTATAAATAGTTGTAGAAAGGTAGAGACAAACGAGACTCGGGGTACTCTTTTATTATTACTGACTTGATACTTTTAATATATGCTTTAAACAATTAACAAGCTTGATAGCAGATAATACTAGCTCAGTATATATATATATTCTTGGAAATATATACTTTTATCATTGATAACTATACTACTTTAATAATATAACGATAATATGGATTTGATGGGAGATGGCCACGGCCATGGAGAGAATGAGAAGGTTACAATGGACAACAACAATGGGCTGCATGAGGAAGAGGAGGAGAAGCAATCAAGAATGTCAAAGCTTTATAGTGACTATAGAGTATTCTTTCTCGGAATAATCTGGGCGTTGTACACAGCGTTTTTCATTGCGGGACTAGTGATGAAGAAGAAGACGGATTTGACTGATATGTTGCCATTTATTCTGCTGTACGTATTCATAACATTGAAGATGTTGGCGAGCTTTGTTTCGTTTGACCCAATAGGCAATGCTATTGGAGCAGTCTGGACAGCGTGTATTGTGAACCCATTGAACATGGTTTCTGAGAGGATCAGAAAGATGGCGTACTATGGATTGGTTGTGTTGGCGTTTGTGCTGATTGCAGCGATTTTGCCAGATACACAGTACGGAACCAGAGTGTTTAGACTACAGTCACTCGGAGGAATTGCGATTATCATCCTGTGTTTGACGATTACATCAAACAACCGCAAGTTGATTATGTGGAACACCGTGGTTGCTGGACAACTTTTGCAGCTGATTCTGGGATTGTTTGTGCTTAAAACCATTGCAGGACAGTCGTTGTTCCAGTGGTTGTCAAAGGCAGCAAGTGGATTCTTGGATTTCTCGCATGAGGGAGCCAAATTCTTGTTTGGACCAAACGTGTATGAAAACGGAAACTTTGCCTTGTATGTGTTCCCAGCAATCATCTTCTTTGTCTCGTTCATCCAGATGGTCTACTACCTGGGCGGTATGCAGTGGCTGGTTGGAAAGCTGTCGTGGTTCTTCACCAAGCTTATGAACACATCAGGTGCCGAATCGGTTGTCGCCTCAGCCAGTCCTTTCGTTGGCCAGGGAGAATCTGCTGTTTTGGTTGCTGAGTATGTTGGGTACATGACCAAGTCCGAAATCCACACTATCTTGACATCTGGTTTCTCTACTATTTCCGGTTCTGTGCTTTCTGGATACCAGTCAATGGGAGTTGATCTTACCTACCTCATCACCTCATGCATCATGTCTATTCCTTGCTCACTCGCGCTCTCCAAAATCAGATACCCTGAAGACGGCGAGCCATTAACCAGAGGAAGAGTTGTTGTGCCAAAGACCGAAAAGAAAGACGCCAATTTGCTCCACGCTGCCGGTAACGGTGCTGCTCTCGGAATGACTCTTGTTCTGCTTATCTCTGCCTCATTGGTTGCTATTGTGTCGCTGCTTGCATTCGCCAACTACGTTCTTACCTGGTTTGGTCTGTTTGTTGGAATCGAAGGTCTGACTCTCAACTTGATTCTTGGATATGTCCTGTTCCCATTCGCCTGGCTTCTTGGTGTCCCAACAAAGGACGCTTTGGCTGTGTCAAAACTTTTAGCCACCAAACTCGTTGCCAACGAATTTGTTGCCTACCTGGACCTTTTCTCCACTCTTTCAGGAGATAGTGTCTTCAGCACCCTCGTCCCCCGTTCCCAAATCATTGTCCAGTTTGCCCTCTGTGGCTTTGCCAACATTGCTTCCGTTGGTATCCAGATTGGTGCTATTGGTGCCATCGCACCTAGCAGAAAAGCTGACGTAGCCCAGTTGGCCGTGTCTGCTATGTTTACTGGTGCTATTGCCACCTGTCTATCTGCTGCCATTGCTGGTCTTTTACTTTAATTTCTATTGCTTTTAACTCGGTAACTATTTAATTGTTTTAGATTTTGATTTATTTCCCTCATCTTTCTTTAATTTCAACCTATTTTTAAATCATTCTCTTTTTGTCTCCCCCCTCCCCCCCCCCCCCCCCC
>LUVW01000023.1:139198-296400 GCA_001661515.1 Capniomyces stellatus
CCCCCCCCCCCCCCTACTTTATCTCGTGTTTTTTTTTATTTAACGCCAAAATAACATTGTTTTGTTTCACTTGTTTTATTTAAATCTGGTTGTTATTTTGTTTTATTCTCATTGTTGTTTTCTTTTATATACATTTGCCCGGACTTCTTTGTCATCCATCGCAAAAACAATTAAAAAGTAAAATAAATTAAATTGCCCACTATATTCTAAATCTGAAAATGAATCAGAAGGTCGTAAACATTAAGGGGGGAGAAGGAAGAACTGTTTGGATTTATTGATTACTAATGTAAAAAAAATGTTGTGTCGCTGGTTATTTGTTCTTTTCTTCCACTTTCCATTTTCCTTTTCTATTTTGTTTGCTGTTTTTGTTTTGTCTGCTATTTTTGTTTTGTTTGCTGCTTTTGTTTTGATTTGATCAAGAAAGTTCCTATTTCGAGAAGAATTCCTTTCCAATTTCATACGACGAAATCATGATTGCACAGGCTGGTGCTATTTTCATCAGACGAGGCGACAAACCAGCAAATAAACCACTGTACCCTTCAACACAAACAATGCGCTTCATAGTAGGCAATAGTCTGGTTTCTTGTTTAGAAAGTGTACTAGATGCTACAATATGATTCAACCACACCAAAAAGTAGACGAATATTAGTTTGTTATAACAATAACAATAGTAATAGTAATAGTAATAGTAATAATAGTTACCGTTAGAGTTTTCTATTTGGTAAACTGTCTTTGCCACATCAAAAGGATTGGTTACAATTGCTGCAAGGGTTCCTGAAATCGCTCCTGAACAAAACGAAAGCGTAAAGTTGTCGCGAGCAGTCAGACTTGCCAAATGTGTTGCCGATTTACGGGCACTTAAGACCGTCGTCAGTTTGTTTTTGACTTTTTCATAGCTAAACCAGTAAATAGAAGAAAACGGAACGTCTCTCATCAACGTTGGCGTCAGACCTCTCCACAAGCTTCTTATGCCGTTGGTCTTTGTTGATGCTACCACCTGACTCAAAACATCTAAACGCCACATTTTCATTTATTACATTATTTTTGGCATGTTTACTTGGCTGCTTGATACATATTTATATATATATATATACTGGGGTAGTTGAACTTACTTGTAAGATTTTGCGATGCCGAGGACTGCATTCTGGTTCTCATCAGCTCTAATGGACTAATAAGTGTTGCGGATGCAGCTATTTTCATACACACAAATCAGTTGTTGAATCAGAAAAAAAAAAAAAGAAAAAAGTCAACTGATTGATTGATCGATTGATTGATTGGTTGGTTAGCGTATACTTGACTTACTTCTAGCCAAACATCCTGCTATTAATGAGAAGTATGGGTCTATAAAGGCATAGCCTGGATTCGCCTTGGACTTTTCACTAAACCAAGTCCTCAAAGTATCATATCCTACAAAATATACCACCGTCGATGGCAACGCCGCAACCAGGGTTAAACTCAGCCCACGCCACAACTGCGTCACGCCCTCTGTTTTAGATATTGTTTTGAATCCATCGAATGTTCCGTAAATCTTTGCTTGTTGCACCACCCGTTCAGAAACTCCATGTATGCCACCAGCTTTTACTGGTTGCTTTTCTCCAATTATTTCTATTATATTTGTACTATTTTTATTAAACCCTTCAACCATTCTTGCGTTCACCGTTCCCCACTTCCAATTCGAAAAACTCTTGCTTTGTATCTTTTTTATAAATTCCTTTCTCTTACTAATGGGTGATATTTTCACTCCACAGAAACAATCTTTGCCTCCCGACATCTCACACATTCTGAGGTACAGACGCTTTACATTCTTCGTTATCTCCACGTTCTTCTCTTTACTATTGGCCGAACTGCTCCCCATCGTTTGTGATTGCAGCCGTGTTTTTACAACGTCAAACGGTGTCACTACAATCCAGCACATTGCATTTTTAGTCTTTCTATCAACTGTACTCTATCTTCATATTACCCTCCACCACTTTGCTATTTTACTTACTCAGTAATACTGTCGTTGATCCACCTAGAACCGCTGATATTATCTTCCCGTGTATCGGAACTGCTTGTACCTCACTTGCACTCATTTTTTCTTTTCTATTTTATCTTCTTTTTTTTATCTCTTGTCGATCTTGATTTTGTACTATATATTGCCCTTGTTTCTTTCTTTCTCCCTTAATTTTGTTGCCAATTCTGTCTAAATTATCACCAAGCTCTCTATTCCTCTGACTCTCTTTTTCTTACCAAAAACACTATTTCTTTGCCCAAAATCTACTATATCGCCTTTTATTTATCAATTTATTTCTACCTTTAAACAAAGTGTCTAAATGATAAAAAGTCTAAATTAGATTATCAAGTTTACTAGTACGTTTTTAACAAAACTAAGAGTCGAGCGTTCTTTTTTTTATTATTACTTTCTTGGACCTTTTAACTTGGTATATCTGCTACAATATATCTATTAAAGCCAAGTTGGCAACCTTCCAAAATAATTATCTTTTATTTCTCTTGAACTTTCTTTGAGTCTTTATATCTTTTGAGTCTATATCTTTTGCTTTTTTTATTTTATTTTTTCTCTTCCATTCCCTGTGTTAATTGATAACTTTTTTATATTGACCCATTAAATTTTGCTTATTTTGCCAATATAATTGATTTTCTTCCACCTTTTTTTTTTTTCTTTCTTTTTTGTGTTTTATCGATTACTAATTATCATACTAAACTCAAATCAATCTGTCGAAGAATCACGTCCAATTTTTTTACTGCAAATCAAGCTAGTAAAAAAATTAAAGCAACCCAAAAAAATCAATTCAAATCTCACAAGCTTTTCTCATTTTGCTTTGTTTTATTTTATCTTTGCTAAATTGCTATAGTTTGAAAGAAATGCATTTGTAGTAATTCCTTTTTTTTATATCCAGAAGCCTTCCTGCTTTTTACTTCCAAATATTTGCCCACACTTGCTTCAAATGCCATGCATCACACAAGTTTCCTGTATATTGACAAGCTTTATCACCTAGTTCCTGATACTCTCGCTTATGTACGTCTTATCACAGTTACGCCTGTCTGCCTGAATTTCTATAATAGTTGCCTTTTATTTATTTATTAGAACCATCAAAGTAACATACTTACGTCGCCTCAATAGGTTTTTTTCTTCTTCACTCGACACATTATGCCAACAGAGAGGGGTGTGGTTAAAAAAAAAAAAGGTTAAGGGTGAAGGGTGCTTGATGTTTAATTATTCCGGATTGGGCAAGTAATGTTAAAACCTGATTGTTTTGGCTTGCAGTGGATCCTTCAAAGTTTAAGCGATTAATATTGCAACAATATTTACTTTATTACAAGGGCTGCTAATGCTGAGCTGCGGAAAAGTGGAAAAGTTTGTCAGTTTGTGTTTTGTTTAGATATACAGCGTTATATAATTCAAAAGTAAACTGCACCAGCAGCCCAATCAAGACACACTTTAATGATTCCTAACCTTTCCTAGATTTCCCAAACATTACGTAATTCTAATCTGATAAGAAAAATCCAAACAGTTTTATTATTATTATTGTGTGTTCTTTTATTCTTAACTTCAACAATCCAACAAATGCTCAGTAATTGGGCAAAAAAGGTGTGATTTTCAGTGTGTTTTAGAACTGTAGCTCAATTAAGAAAAAGGATGCTCGTTATCAGATAAGAAAAAAAGTCTAGAATTCACAATGTTTCCCAAAAGAGAAAATGTACACACGTATTCAGTTTGATTACAAATCTAGAAATGTAAGGTATGGTTCGTTTATGATCTGAAACAATTGGGTTTGTCGCCTTTAACAAAATTGACAATTGTTAGCACACAGTGATTAGCTGTGGTGAGGGAATGGGATGTTTGGTGAGGAAAATTAAGGAGTAATAATGTGGTTTAATCTGATAAGAGAGGGAGTTTGTCAAATTTTAGTTGAATGATACAGTTTTGGTGCCAAATTAGGATAAACTATGAATGAGCTGATCAGCAAGTTTTCGGGGTTGTCCAATTATATGTATTTTGAATATTCTTTTGGTTTAGTTAAATACATGTCATGTCTGATTTCGAGTATTGAATATTTTTTTTTTCAATCACACAGTTTTATTTATGGGGGGAGGGAGGGGTGTGTAGATGTGTTTTTGGAAATTCGCAATATGCATCAATTATTGAAATTGAAAAAAAAGCATCAAAAGTATACAAAAAGAAGAAAACAGCAAGAAGAAGAACGAAGAAAGAAAGAGAAAGAAGAAATATGAAAGAGTATAATGCTGTAAAAGTTATTGGTATTTACCAAGGCTATAAATCGTAATTGAGCTGGTACAATGTGTACATGTTTAGAGTAATTCTTCATTACTTAGTTTCTTTTGCCCCGCACAAACGAAAAAGTAAAAGTAAAAAAGTAAAAGTAAAAAAGGCTAAAGTAAAAAAGCAAAAGAATAAAACCTCAAAATCTTGTTGATAGGTTGGTTAGGAAGTTTATTGGAGTTTTTTTTTCTCTGCGTTTTTTATTTGATATTTTGTTGGTGTCACTCTAGTCAAGGTAAAACCAATGATCTATATATATATTGGATCAATCTTAAGAGTAGTCAGAGTGTCAGGATTTGTGTATTGTATGTATTTTTTTTTGGAATGGGGGTGGGGGGGGGATTAGAGAGATGTAAGGGTTTGTCAATTTCGTTTCCAAGATTCTAGATTCAATCTAGATTGGAAAATAAATGATCGAGTCAATGGCACGTAATATAATATGTACAGAATAAAGTTGGGGTGGAAGGTGATGGATAGGGGGAGGGGGGGGGGAATTTGAAACCTCGGCAACATAATATAATAATGTAATTGTAATATGAGCAAGTGTATGGTTAACAGGTTGTTGGGTTGTTTTAAGTTTAAGCTAATCAACCTTTAAAACAAGGGATTGAAAGTAAAAAAAGAAAGCAGATATTATTTGCCAAAGAGGAAAAACAAACTTTAAAGTGGTGCAGTGAATAAGGGAGAATGGAAAGGAATCAATTTGTTTCCATTTTCATTTCTGTAGACACAACATAAAGTGGGATGTATTGGCGAGTAAAAAAAAAAGAAGGGAAAACTTGCAAAAAAAGCAAAAAAAGCAAAAAAAGTAAAATAAATGAATTGAAGCATAAATAAAGCAGCAATATATATATATTTTTGCATAAAAACAAGTAGGTTAAAGAACGAGCAAAGGAAAAGAAGAGAAAAAGGTAGGCTAAAAATGGATTTAGAAAGAGGCGAGATTGGGTTTGTGAAGGTGAGAAAAGTAAAAATAGGTTCGGAATGAATGCATGTATTTTCTAATTGTGTTTAGTTGATGGTAAATATTTATTTGAGTGTTTGTAGAGATTTGTAATAGATGAAAAAATAAAATAAAAAAATAAAAAGGGAACAGGAAAACAAACAAAAATCGGTATTATTATATTGGTATTTTATTTATTGTTGAAATTAAAAAATTGTACTACTTTGATGGGTGGTAGGGGACTAAATTAAAATATTTAAAGTTTAGAATATATAATTTTCTCACATCAACTCTAGTTAAAAAAAAATTAAAAAGCTTTATATTTCAAAAGTTGATATAGTTAATATCTTGGAGGTTGTAAGTAGTCAATTATTATTTTGAAAAAAGTAGAAAGTAAAAAAAAGAAAAGTAAGAAGTAACTGTATAGTTTAAAAGAGAGTTGTATTTGATTAATATATTAAAAAAAAGAGGATTGAGGTGATTGAATTCAAAAGTATAACGTAAAGTCAAACGAGCCAAGAGAAACCAACAACTGATATCGAATTCGGGGAAAAAGAAAGTAAAAGAGAGTAAGAAGATATAAAAGAGTAAAAGAGTAAAAAAGAAACAAAATGGGAAAAAACAACGTAGACGGCGGTGAAAATAGGGAACACTACGGACTTGCTAGTCCATATGGTTGGATGAAAGTACAGGCTTCAGAGCTTGTAAAGACACAAAAAGTGATTCAAATGTAAGTAATAATAAGAGTAAGAGCAAGTGGGTAGCAGGACAATTGATTGGGGAGAGTCGAAAAGTAGAGAATTGGATAATTTAAATGGGGGGGTTTTTGGGTGATAAATAGAGATTCAACGGCGTCGGTGTTGGATACATGTATATTGTTGGCGGAGCACTCGATATCATCGGTTCCGATATACGACAAAAAGACGGGATCGTACTTGGGGTTATTTGACTTGCACGATTTGGTTAGACATATCAACAGAAGTCTAAGCAAAAGCGGGGAAAGTTCACCAACATCAAGTAAGTATGGGGAGAAGAGGGGATAAGAAAAAGGATTGAAATTTTAAATGGGAGGAATTGTAAGTTTGGTATTAGGATTGGATTAAAATGATTGGGGTTGGATATGTAGATGAACACGGGGCGAATGGGTTTTACAGTAGGCGAAAGCTGAGTATTTTTGGAAAGAGCAATGAGGAGGAGAGTTTTATGCTAGGAAAGAATGGGGGAGGGATGGGGATGGGGATGGGGATGGGGATGGGGATGGGGATGGGGATGGGGATGGGGATGGGGATGGGGATGGGAGAGGGAGGAGGAATGTTGTTGGGATCAAATGGACATGAGAGAGTAAAGAGTTTTTCGACAGGAGAGCAGTTGATAGAGCCAGACTCAGAGCTGCGAAAGAACAGTATTAGGTTGGATAGGGAGAGACTGAAGAGTAAGCTGATGCAGATAGACAGTAGTGGGGAGGGGGCAAAGAAGGAAATGAAGGCGATGAAGGGAGTGGAGAAGGGACTGGAGAAGGGAGTGGAGAAGGTGAATGAGTTAGCGGAGAAACTGGAGAAGTTGGAGGAAATGAGGGAGGATAAATTTCCGTTTATGAAGGAAAATGTGTTAAGTTTGAGCGACGCATCGATGATAAATCCGTTCTATGCGGTGATGCCAGAGTCAACAATGGCGCAGATAACAGAGGTGTTTGGAACAGGAGTGCACCGAGTGGCAGTAATGGGAGGCAGTGAGAAGATCGAGGGGATCCTGTCGCAGTCAACGGTGGTCAGGTACATGTACGAGAACCAGTCGAGGTTCAAGGACCTGGACCCGATATTTGAGAGAAAACTAGAGGACCTCAATATAGCGTACAAGAACGTGGTTTCGGTGCGGCCAACAACGCTGGTGACCACGGCGCTGTACCTGCTGGACAAGCAGAAAATCAGTTCGTTGCCAATAGTCGACTCCGAGTACCGAGTTCTGGGGTGCCTGTCGTTGTCCGACATCAAGTACATTGTTCTCCCCAGGTTCAAACATCTGATTCGCGGGAACTGCCTCGAGCTGGTCCAGCATGTCCGCTACCACCAGGGCATTGCTGATGGCAAAGACCGTATCCCCGTATTCAGCGTCCGTCCTGACTCTTCCCTCAAAACCGTTGTTGGCAAGCTGGTTGCTACTCACTCACATCGTGTCTGGATCACAAGACCTCCAAACTCTACAGTCACACTTGGCTCCTGTATAGTAGACAACCCCGATCCAACTCCTGTTTTTTCCTTCAAAAACTATACTCCAACCGTCTATGAACCCTCCTCACTTGACAATTCTGCCCCAATCACTTCCCCTGTTCCTATTAAAATCTCTACTGCCCCAACCACTTCCGAGTTTCCCCCCAGATCCAGTATTGGCGGCTCCAGAATCCCCTCTGCAAATCCACCTCATGGCTCCAATCCCATGTACCATGAAGGCGCTCTCTGTGGTGTTTTGACTCTAACTGATATAATGGGTGCTTTGTCAGCCGGCCTCCAATCCTCTTCAGCCCAAGAAAACACCGATACTTATGCCGGCATGGATTAATCATCCACCCCCTCCTCCTTTTTCCTTTCACTTTTCCTTTTCCTTTTTTTTTTCTTCTTTTTTTTGATTCTGTTTTTGTTTTTGTTTTGTTATTTTATTGTTGCTATAAACCATCTCTACTACCAAAACTACTACAAAAAGAAAAAAAAAAAAAATTCTGGAAAAAAGTTTAATAACATTTCCATTACGTCGAGTCTGGTAAAACAATCCCTCGATCCTCAATCAACTTTGCCAACATACACAGCTTTGAAGTTTCAATGTCTTGAGGCCTCAAAAACGACTCGATTCCGCACTCCTCAAGCAGCCCAATCAGTTCAGGGTCAAACATATGAAATATCTTTCGAACTGTTTTTCTCCTTTTCTGCATCAAAAATCGCCCCAAGTTCTCCAGTCCCTTGAAACTCCCCCGCAACAACACTTCCTCTTTGTCATATGGGCGTAGCTGTACCACACTTGCCCCAACTTTTGGTTCTGGAACAAACGCTTTCGAGTTCAGCTTGTATATTTCCTTTACATCACACAAACTCTGTGACATTATTGACAGTCTCCCACGCTTATTATGTGCTGGTGGCGCTGCAATTCTCTAATCACAAAATAAAATAAAACAAAAAAGCCCACCCCCATACGTTCATTTTATCTGTTTTTTGTTTTTTGTTTTTACTCGTATACTTTAAAACACTTTAAAACTACTTCATTTACTCTTTATTTCTCATCTCTTTCTTCCTTACATTTCCCACTTCTCTCTGAAACATCAGTGTCATTGTCACATTCTTTATCCCAAACATCCCACTCTTGTCGCTCACTTGCTTCAACCACTGTATAAGCAGCTGTGTTGAAATGTTGAACGGTAGATTTCCCATCAGATTTATCGTTTCGATATTATCCCCTATTTTTTTATTTACCATCATTTATCCAGCTTTTTTATTTTTATTTTTCTTGCTTTAATTACAGATCCCCTCCTCGCCATACCTTTACTGTTTCCATTCAACAATCATTATTCCACTCCCTTTTTTAACCAACTTTAAACGCCTACTTACAGTTCAGTGCCTGTGCCTGCTTCAATGCCAAGTTTATAATCTCTTCCTGGTTTACCGTTAAAATATCCCCTATTACTGGCTAACCCCCCCACCGTTTTATAAAAAACAAAATACAAAACACATACACAACACAGGCCATCACTCTATCAGTATCATTTACTACCAATGCTACACACTATCCATTCCTCTTTTTACCGCTGCTACTTACCGAAAACCTTCCTTCGGATGCATCAGCTAGTTGCTATTTTAGAATATCTCAAATTAACATCTTTTCTCACAACACAGCCATACACACTCTCTCCCCTCCTCTCCAATCATACGGAAGCAATCCCACCAACATCTGTTTATATATTCTACTATCTACCTTTAACGTAGGCAGAAATCTTTCGTCCTTTTCCACCGCAATCACATTACTTGCCCCTGAATCAAGAATCGACCTAGATAGAAGCCCTGGACCTAAAATTTCATCAATATTTCGCTTTATTTTTCTCTTTTCCACTTTTAATTTCTTTCAAAAATAGGAAAACAAAACTTCATGCCAACCACAATTCCAAATTCTTGTTCTTACCAGGCCCAACTTCTAAATACATTGCCTTTTCATTGCTCAATTTCGCTTTTGAAACCAAAGTATCTATTCCAAACACATTATTATCACTATCATTATCAGTATCAGTATCATTATCCCAACCAAAGCGGCAAGAGTAATGGATTCCTTTTCTTTTTCTTTTTTTTTATATCCTCTTCTTTTTTTGACACTTACCTGTAATGTTCTTGTCAAGAATAAAATTCTGACTTAATTGTGACTTTGCTGATAATCCGTATATCCTAATCAGATCCCTAATCGAAGGAAGTCCTGGTAATTTGCTAATCGACATTATACCGCGCTATATTCTTATCTTTGTCTATTAATTCCTGTTTCCCTTTTTTCTTTCTTTTATTTCTTTTATTATTTATTTATTTATTTTGGCTCCAGGTATCCTTATTTGTTGTTTACGTTCTTGTCTTTTTAAAGTTCGTAGCTCTTGATCGATTATTCGATTGATTTTTAATTTCGTCTACTTTGATCTATACGTTTGTATATTTCTTGTTATCGGTGGATCCCCGTGCTTTAACTCAGAGTACAGCAGGTCAGTATACATACATTCAAGTGAATTATACAAAGTCTGATTATAACATTGATATCCAGAGTAAAGGTAATTGAAATATAACACCAGACTATTTTAAAATCAAACCGCAAATAATTGCTTTAATTTACCTCATGGAAAAAAAAATTATACTTTACAAAAAAAAAAAAAAAGATTTCTTGATTAAACTGATTCCAGAATCCAAAATCGAACCAAAATCAAATTGAGCCTTAACAAATGGTCAGTTTAAACTAAGACTCGACTTGGAAACTATACTTTCAAAGCTGTCACAGGCAGTATTAACCATACCAACCAGACAAACAAAACCCTCACAGCAGTTAAAATCTCACTTCTCTTATAAGCACAAAAGATGATTTGATTACTATTCTTGCTTATATCTTCCAAAAAAATAAAAAAAGACAAAAAAAAAATATTTAAAAACAAATTTCCACGAGCTGAAATTAAAATAACAAGAAAAAAAAACAGAAAAACAAACTGAAATAAAACGGCTAATGTCCGGATTTAAAAGCCATAAACTACATACCACCACCTCCCTACTCCCCCACCCATCACATATATTCTTGTGCTTCCACTTAAAACAGAAGCGAAAGCCATCCTGCAACAAGTGCCAGTCCACCAATAGGTGTAACAGGTCCCATCCATCTATATTTTTCACGGTTCAAAACCAAACAGTAAATACTTCCTGAAAACAATACCGTGCCTGTTGCGATAAACCCGGCTGCATAGTTCAACCCCCTAATCTTTATAGTCGTGTTTTTTGAAATCGCAAATAACCCTAAAAGCACAATCGAATTCAGCTGATGGTATTTGTTTGCTGTCTCCCAACTCGCCAATTGCGAAGGTGTGACTCCCTCTAGTTTTTTTAATGCATGCCCACCTATCGCTCCTAGCGTTACCCCGGTTGCGCCCATTATTGCTGCAGTTTTCAATATGTAATTCGACATTTGCGCTATTTTCCTTTTATATCTGGTTTCTCTACTATTCTGTGTTTTGTTGGTTTGAGCGACTAAAGTTGAAAGAAAAAGATATCCAATTTATTTTCTCTTTTCCTTTGAATTACTTTTTTTGATGGGGTCTGTTTAATTTCTGTAATTTACCTTTTTTTTATTAGAGTTTTATAACGTGATTTATTTTTGTTTCATATGGAATGTTTTGTGATACTTTTAGCACTCTTTCGAATAGTTTAATCAAAGAGTAAAAGCTAGCAGCACTTTGCTAACCTCTATTACTTGGCTTGATTGTTGGCACAACAAAAAAAAGCACACACTAAAGCATCATGGACCTTAAATTTATAACCCCCCCCCCTCTCTCTTCACTGTTTGGTTGAAGAGCGTTAATGGTGTCATTGTAACGGAACAAGGCAAACCAAAGAAAAGTAACAAAGCACAAATTTCAAGTTAATATGCATATAAAATGTCAGCGCAAACATGAGGTTTACCGATTGAAAATGAACAATAGCTAAATATGGTTTCCACTCCCCATAAATCCTGGTGGTCGTAGATAACAAACACAAGGTTTTGACTAAAGTACGGTAAATGCCTTATTGTGTTGGATATATAGGATATTCCAATATATATAATGTTATTTTGTATTTTGTTTGATGAAAAAGCGCTAAAAAACATAATAGCTTCAAGATAAAACCGATATGCTTAATTTTTCACTTTTACCAGCTCTTGTTGTAAAAACAAGGCTTTGAAGTTATACAGGCATGGCATTTAAAAGGCTAATGCACATACATTCATGGTAGGTGCATTTTTCGAGGCGCTTCTAGTACCAGTCTTGTTCTGGAAATAAAAAAAAGATATTAAAATCCACTCCAAGGAAATAGAAGGGGAGGGGGGGGGGGGAGAAAAGGTTCAGTACAGCGATATAGCCATCTAAAGAGGGTTTTTTTCTGTTTATAAACTCTCTTGCTGTAACTTGAACACCTAAAGTTCCCAGTCAAGTATTCTGTCAAAATTTAAAGTATCAGCAGTATGTCCATGAAATTGAAAACAGTGTCCATAGCTCCAGTTAGTAGGATTCCAGAGAAACGGGGCTTGGAGATTAAAGACCTGGGATGTGATTTTTATGATAGTAGTTTGGAATTCAGATCAAGCAAAAAGCTCGAGTGCATGGAGGCTCGAAATACCGACCTGGACAACAAGTTAATTGGGCTTGGGTTGGTAGGCTTGGATACTTGCAAAAGAAAAAATAGTCAGGGTGTCTCTTGTAAACACCTACAAAACCATGAATGTTATCCAAGACAAATAGGTCAAAATAACCATATATAAAAACACGTGATTAATAGGTTGGCTTGGAGGGGAGTGGGCAGTCAAATGGAGGCTTCAAGTTGAAGGCTAGAAAGCTGCACATACCGAGGCTAGACAAAAAAAAGCAGAAGGAGTTCTTTAGCTTATTGCAAAGCTCAAGAAGTTTCACCGACCTCAAGAAACCCAAAGCCGGGAGCAACATTTTAGTTTTGAAAAAGTTAGGGCTAGGAAACAGCTGGATCAAGCAAGAAGGATCGCCTGCACTTGACTCGCCAGATGTTGACAGAGGAGAAAGCAGAGGCAGCAGGAGCGAGTATATAAACCAAGACAGAAAGGCATCAATTGACACGCTTAGCAAGGGTATGATTGACTTTGATGCTTTGTGGGAATATACCCTTAGCGACATAAGATCTCAAGAGAGACGGGGCAGTTTCAGACAAAATGGTAGCTCCAATATGCTGTCCCAGAGCAGCAGCGAGGGCTACAGTAGAAGCGATCTGAACTCAATAAACATGCACCCTGTTGAAGATTCAGCCTCATATACCGAATCACCATCCACCGAGACAATGTTATCTGGAACAGAAACCAAAAAGAGCCAGGATGAAGGTGATATAAAACAGTTTCCCGAGATCAGCTTCAACTCTTTCAGCTTTATATCAACCGAGATTAACGGTGGGCGTGGTGCCCAAAGGGGAAAACCAGAAAACTTGACGGCACCTGACCCAGCCCTACCTAGCCCATTGCCTGATTCTCACAGAAAGTTCAAGTACACAGAAGATCACAGAGACTTTAGCTTGGAAATGGTTGATTGCGCCTCACCTAAAAGCCAACGTTACTGCGAAAAAAGAGCTATGTCAGGGCGTAATGGTAGGTCAAATGGCGCCCGGAAAACCATATTCCAAAGACCCTCCATGCTTTCGGTGGAGGTTTTAGATTCTGTTGATAGCACCAAGCAAGGGTTGTTTTATCTTTTAAAAAAATACTTGACATCTAAAAGGCAATAGTTGTTGGAGTCATTCTATCTTTAGCTGAGGATCGGCTTGATATTTAAATATAAGTGTATTTATGTATGAGGCTGTTAAAAGTGGCTATATACCTTTCAATAAAAAAAATTTGGTAAAAAAACGACCTGAGATCCACATACAACGTAAAACAAATATTAAAAACAAATGTCAGAATCCACTTGTTTCTATTATTGTGGCTATGCTTTATTTATGATAATACCAAGAAAATCAAACAAAGCCAGGCAAAGAAACGATAGTACAGAAATAAAGGGCGCAAAAGAAAAAGAGATTGGATTGGCGGGTATGAGTAATTTGTCAAGATATTCCAACTTTTTCCTGTTGTATTTTGATATATCTGTATATATATATTTTTAGAAAAAAAAAGTAAAAGAAAATGGTAATAGTACTGAAGCTAGATTAAAA
Source organism: Capniomyces stellatus (assembly GCA_001661515.1). NCBI lineage: Eukaryota > Fungi > Kickxellomycota > Harpellomycetes > Harpellales > Legeriomycetaceae > Capniomyces > Capniomyces stellatus. Next base: position 152,841 of record LUVW01000023.1, read on the forward strand.
CAACTAGAATAAAAATGAGTTAATAACCTTGGTTATATCCGCCCTGGTTGTATCCACCCTGGTTATACCCACCCTGGTTGTATCCACCTTGGTTTCCTCCACTGAACTGGTCAAAAGTCGAGGCTTCGCCACCACCAACATTGTTATAGTTGTATTGAGGTTGGTTTTGAACAGCGAGTTCAGACTCCATTCCAATGACGGCCTTGTTGGCGGCTTCCTGGGCTACAATGTCACGAGTCAAACCAGCTTGCATGTGACCAGACTTTTGGAAGTATTTGACTGCCATAGCAGCGGCAAAACCAGCAGTCATTTTCTTTAAAGTAGCGTGAGGCATTTTTTTGCCTGTTTTCTTTTGTTTGTTTTCAAAGTACTTGACGGCTTGGTATGCAGCGGCACCAGCTATAAAATAATTTAAACAATAAATAACAATATACCGTTAGCACGCTCGCTTTGTAATAGCTTTTTTTTTCCTTTCTTTTTCTTCTTTCAAAATAAAGTAGGCCCTAGTGAGCTAGTGTAACGTTTAGCGTAGTTTCTGGTTGGCAATGACCCAACCCACTTACCAATGAGCATGTGAATCTTGCTTGTTTTTCCTGAGCCACTGGAGCCAAAAAGACCACGTTCATCTCCGCCACTCATGGACTCCATCTGGTCAAAATCACGTTGCATCTGCTCCATATCAAATCCCTCTAGATCACGAGCCCCAACGTGTTCCTGGACTTGGATTTGTCCAATTCCTGGGTCAGCACCATCAGAGAAAATTCTGGCATATTCTTCAATTGACAAGTTCTCATCGAGATTGTCATCATCATAGCCTTGACCATATCCACCTCCTTGGTTGTAGTTTCCTCCTTGGTTGTAGTTGTCTCCTTGGTTGTAGTTGCCTCCTTGGTCATAACCTTGGTTGTAGTTACCCCCTTGGTCATAACCTTGGTTGTAGTTGCTCCCTTGATCATACCCACCTCCTGGCATGTTTCCGTATCCTTGATTGTATGACATTTTTATTTAATAGCTATGTTTTTTTTAAACAGTGTATATAGGCTTAAGATTTTTTAAATAAAACTGAACAAGCTTCTATTTATTTGCCTCACCGTGTTAATTTATATCTTTTTTTTTACTCTTTGTTTTATTTCTTAATGCTTATTTTTATTTCTTGATATTAGGTTTTATTTCTCAATGTTTGTTTTAATTTCTTTATTTCTCTTTGTTTCTACATAATTGACTTTCTGTTTACCTACTATAATTGCTTCCAGCTCCAACTATCTTCATTGAATTCTTTCCAGTTGCTGCTGTTGGTAAAGTTTGAAACTAAAAATAAAACTGCCAAAATTGATAGCTAATGGATTTAGTAAAATTGATAAACTTAATAAACTTAAACCCAATTTGAGTTGTTATTAAATCATATTACATGATTCAATTCTATAACATTTTCAAATCCGACAATTAAAATATGCCCAGTTTTGAACTTTTTATTGCCGTTAATTGGTCAAAATAAACTTTGGCATTGCTTGATAATGTTCACATAAATAATTCAAATGTGTTTTTGATACTACAAAAGCCAAGATAAAATATCGATCCTTTCATCTGTCTTGTAGACCAATAGTACACATTCAATGCGCACATTTGCCAATTTTGTATTCAATAGTTCCAGCAACATTCAAATAACAAAGCTTGCTTCTTTGTAAAATACATTGCAATGCTCTTTATTTCATTTTCGACCTTTTCTCGACCTTGTTTTAGTGTAAAGTTCGAAATAAAAAAAACGAAAAAGCTATCATTTGCCTGTTCAATATCAGCCCGGCCTAGTAAAAGTCTGCCATAAAGTTCTCAACTAAACTAGGAATTTGGGCAAGCCAGCAGCAATCCTGCTGAACCAAGTATGTGTTTTCTGTAACTACGTTATTGGTTAAAAATTCCACCAACATTATTAAGGTTTCCCAAAACAGCCGCCTAGTGGCACTTTCATACTGCGCTAACCACAAGAAAATTGCAAATTAAGTTTGGTGATTCAAGTCGAAGTTAAAGTCTAAAAAAAGAACAAACTACTGTATATAAAATAGAGCAGAGTAGAAAAAATCTTCAATAAAGAGATACAGATTTGTAAACAGCGCTGACAAATGTTGCCCATACAATTCTATTGTAAAAAAAAAAGCTTACTTGTCGATTTTACAAGTCTAATAACTGTAAAATAAACTGCTTTTTGGCCAGAAACAAAGATGTTTTTCATTAAACTGGAATGCCAAGAAAATGATTATGCAAATTTTTACTCTTTGATTACAACTGAGGAAATCATGACAAATATGAGTGCAAATAAAAACAAACAACACTACGTTATATCCTGTGCATATATAAATATCACTTGTGGTTTGTAACCATGTCCTCGAGTTGTACCATTTAAATATCATGTGGCGTAATGAAGATTTGTAGATTATGAAGGTATGCCCTCCCGTTTAAAGGTTCTTTTAAACAAAGTCAATCAACACCTGGTGCGAGCGAATGACGCCTGCTGACGAGTCACTGCGCCCACGTTTTAAAACAATAGGTCATCGATTAAAAATTAATATTTTGCCGAGTAATCACAAAAATAAAACCCTTGGCGTATTACGCTAAAAATATATATCTTGGCGAGGTAATTAGGAATAACCAAACAATATCCCGAAACTCCTTAGCCCTCAATCCGATATAAATATAAGCACCAACCACATTCTATAAACAGGTCAACCTAACTGGGGTAAAGTGAACATGTTGGCTACTATTTCAGCCTTCTTGGTTCAAAAACACAGAGGTGAGTTTTATAGATCAGAGTGGCTTGATTTAGTGTTTTCGTTCAAATTTGTTGAATTTCCAACCACCTTTCTCAATCTGTACGTTTATAACCCTGGCCTCAAAACCAGCTTTGGTTATACACGGGTAGCCGTATACGTAAACATACTGGCTTAAACTAATAGCAGCGTGAATAAAGCTTTATGGTACATTAATATACATAATGATATTTATAGACAAGATGATGGTGATATACAGATTTCTATTTATAAACAAAACGACGGTAATAAACTGAATAATCAACGTGCTCTCTATAACAGTCTATCAAATAAATAAATATTGGAAAACAGCAAAACAGCAAAACAGCAAAACAGAGATTGGAGATCAATAATTTTCCCAGAGACACAGAACCATGGCCATTGTACTATTCAAAGTCAATAACATCATCTGTATTTATTCCGGTAGTGCAAACCGTATTGTTATTTGCTAAAGAATTATGGTATGTAAATACATAGTAGCATCCTCTATATGTAGAGAATTTGATAAGATCCAGGGTTTCGAACCTTCCTATAATTTCAAGTTCGAAATAGTATTTCAAGTCCATAGTGAAAAATATTAAAAATAATAAATAGTTTATACGAGTATTAAGATGACAACTTGAAATCAATTGAAACGGATTGTTATTTCACACAGAATATAATCATACACCCCCCCTTGGAATAAAAAATACCCGAGATCTAAGCTAAACGACGTTAAAGGAGTATACATGCAGCTAAATAATTAAAATATGGTTATGACTTTATAGAGTGAGAATCAACTTTCAAACATGTTGGGTTGCTGTGTGTGTAACTATACTCGGTTTTATTTACTAAAAAAGGGGGGTTGACATTAGAAAAAAAAACATATAACAATTTCAGCGCCAAATTGTAGAGCAAAGGTGAAAGCTCAAGTTTAAACACAAAAAGTTACATAGTTTTGCTGCTATTAGTCATGTCCTGTTTAATACATAGTATAAATACTAATGAGGAGGAAGTGAAAGCGCGATAAGAAAAGAAGAAAAGTAACATCGATAAACAGTCAACTTTGTATTAGAACCCACCAGATAACCAAAATCAGTAACTAAACCAGCCTAAAGCTAAACCAGTCAAGTTTACACAGAAAACAATGATATTCAAGTCAAAATTCGAGCCTATTGATATACCAAACGTAGACGTTCCAGGGTTTATTTTTGCCTCGGGAAAGTATCACACAGAGATACTGAACAAGCAGACCGAGTTTGCTATTTACGACGCACCTTCAGGAAAGTCTTTCACGATCTACGAGCTGGAAGAAAACACAATAAAGTTTGCCTCAGGTCTAAAGAACAAACTTGGGTTCAAGAACAATGATGTGCTGCTTATATGTTGTCCCAACACTATATACTACCCTTTAGTAACCCTGGCAGCGCTTATGAATGGTGGTATCGCTTCTACAGCCAATCACACATACCTTGCAAGCGAGTTGGCATACCAGCTCAAGCACACCAACGCATCTATAGTGGTTACGCACTCTTCAATTCTCAAAGTTGCAAGAGAGGCTATTAGACTGTCGGGACTAGACATACCAGATTCCAAAATCATATTGACAGACTTGTTTGGGAAAACCCATGGGTTTAAACGGATCGAGGATGTGTATTCTGATAAAAAGTTTGAAAGGTATAAGATTAGCACCAAAAAGGAGGCCATGAATAAGACAGCATACATTTGCTTTTCGTCTGGCACTACAGGTAATTTTATTAGTGCTATTCAAATAAAAGATATAACACGGAATAGCTAACACATCCGATAGACTTGTGGCTGTTTAAAGCTTTTGGGACATTGGTCAATTTTGAGGAATTGATCAAGTTTGGAACTAACAATGTTATTTACTTTTATTGGGATTTTATTTAGGGCTGCCAAAGGGTGTAATGTTGTCACACATGAATGTTGTATCTTGCATTATCCAGGCAGAACATTTTGGTACAATTAATAAGTGGTGGACGGATCAGGATAAAATGCATAGAATTGTAGGATTTTTGCCATTCTGCCACGTATCTGGGCTTAACGGGTCGTTAAACATGGCGCTTTCGCGAGTAAGAAAGAATATTGGAGGAGAGATGGTGCTAATAAGAGCAACAGCTATAGTGTTAATTTGACTTTTTTTTTTTTTTTTGACAGTGGTGGTGGTTATGATAGTGGTGGGGGGAAGGGGATAATATACTAAATGCCGAAATAAATAAAAAATGTATATTAGGCCATTGGGGTGGTTGTAATGCCAAAGTATGAGACTCAGTTGTTTTTGGAGAATGTGCAAAAGTACAGAATAACCTTTGGATTCTCTGTTCCGCCTATATTTGTAAAGTTGATCAACTACAACAACTTGGACAAGTACGATTTAAGCTCTTTGCAGCTAATGACTACTGGGGCAGCACCGATGGGATCCGCGTTGCTTGAGAGGGTGGTAAAGACGCTAAAGATCAATATTTACCAGTCCTATGGAATGTCTGAGGCTAGTCGAGGCACTGTGATCAGCAGTGAGAGGTTTAACAAACATGGCTCTATTGGTGTTCTATATGTCAACATGGAGGCCAAAGTCGTAGACGAGGATGGCTTAGAGCTTGGCCCCAACGAAACTGGGGAGCTGTGCTTTAGAGGCACAAATATAATGAAGGGCTACTTGGATAATGAAAAGGCGACTAGAGAAACCATTGATAAAGATGGATTTTTAATTACTGGCGATATTGGGCATATTGACCAAGATGGGTATGTTTTTATCAGCGACCGTAAAAAGGAGCTCATCAAGTACAAGGGCAACCAGGTGGCTCCAGCAGAGTTAGAGGGAATATTAGGTAGCCATCTAGACGTTGCAGACTGTGCCGTGATAGGAATATACTTGGAAGAACAGGCAACCGAGGTTCCAAAAGCATACGTCGTGCTGTCATCTAAACACTCAAACAGCTCTGATCGCGAAAAGCAAGACGTTTTGGACAACCTTAACACTTGGTTTAGCAGTAAAGTCAGCAACAATAAAAAGTTGCGCGGAGGATTGGAGCTTATTGAAGAGATACCAAAGAGTGGTTCAGGCAAAATACTCCGTAGAGAGTTGGTAAAAATCAACGCGGCCAAGGCTCTTGGAAACAAAAACCCAAAGCTTTAGCAACCTTAAGTTTTAATATTTAATCCAGCTACCAATACAGAAGCTTTGGCCGTTTTAACGGGGCTTGTGTGTATAAGTTTACTAGCGTTAAATCCGCAAACAGCTATATAGTGTTTGTAGGATTTGCAAAAAAAAGGGAGGGGTGTAGTAGTATTTTGTATAAGCCTATGAGTTACTGAAACGCAAATTCTTTATTATTTTTATTCAGCTTTTTAATAAAAAAAATCAACTATACGAATGTAAAACCAAACATTTGCCGAGCTTTTGATACAAAATACCAAATAAAAGCGTGTGTAAAGTGGTTGCCATAATAGTGATAATGCGATACCGGAAGTGGCAGAAAACGAACATAATAACGAGGTGGGTTCGTTAAAGCTTCGGGTTCTTTTTGGCAAGCTCGTTGGCTGTGTGCATTTTCAGCAAGTCTTTTCTAAGAATCTTGCCAGAAGCACTTTTGGGAATGACGCTGATTAGCTCCAACCCGCCTCTCAACTTTTTAATGGGGGCAACGTTGGAGTTAAACCAGGTCTCGACATTTTTTCGAGCCTGTTCTCGTTGGATGGCAGACGATTTGGCATGCTTGGCGGATAATACAACGTAGGCCTTTGGGACCTCGGTTGCCTGTTCTTCCAAGTATATTCCTATCACGGCACAGTCTGCAACGTCTAGGTTGCTGAGTAACTTGGCCTCTAACTCTGCTGGAGCTACTTGGTTGCCCTTATACTTGATGAGTTCCTTTTTACGGTCACTGATAAACATGAATCCGTCCTCATCGATGTACCCAATGTCACCGGTATAACAAAACCCATCTGAATGGATCATTTCCTTGGTTGCCTTTTCGTTGTTCAAGTACCCTTTCATCACATTTGGCCCTCTGAAGCAAAGCTCTCCTGTCTGGTTTGGGCCCAGTTCATTGTCATCATCGTCAACAACTTTAGCCTCGGTGTTGCAGAGAATCACACCAATGGCAGCGTGTTTAAAGTATTTGTGGCTAGTCACAACCGTTGCAGGGCTTGTTTCTGTCATGCCATAGGATTGGATAACGTTTATTCCAAGCTTTTTAATAACCCTGTCTTGCAGCTCAACGCCCATTGGCGCTGCCCCAGTAGTCATGATATCCAACGAACTCAGATCGTATTTTTCGGTAAGCTCACTGTTTACCAAGTCTATGAAAATTGGCGGAACTGTGTAACAGAATGTGACCTTGTACTTTTCGATGTTCTCTAAAAATACTTTGGTGCTATATCTTGGTATTGAAACAATCCCAATACCCTATTCCCAGTTTAGCAGAATCGCCTTTAAAACAAATTCAGCACTTCACAAGCTGTATGACTGTAAAAATACTGCACTAAGAGCAAATAGAAGGGGATGATTTTTTAATAAAAACATCAATTTACCCTTGCCAGTCCCAAACACATTATACAAGTTATACCAGTGATATGATAAAACGGCAAAACGGCCACATATCTGTAAGTCTTGCTATAGTCGTCAAACCAACCGTTAACATGGCTAAAGTTTTCCATTTGGCTCACATTCGAGATGATGTTTTTGTGAGTTAGCATCACTCCTTTTGGTAGCCCTGAACCATAAAATCATTATTCCAACGCATTTTATTTTAGTAAATAAAAAAAGTACGTGTAGAAGCATAAAACAAAGCAACACAGAACAAAACAAAACAAGGCAAGGCGAGGCAATGTAATGCAATTATGTTTATTTAAGCACACACTTGACGCCTTTATATTTTAAAAAATGCTGTGTATATGGTTACCTGTTGTTCCAGAGGAGTAGCATAGGAAGGCGACTTTGTTTTCAGCTTCCTCTTTGGTGGTGATCTTGTAAGGGGTAAAAGGGATGTCAGAGTACACATCCTCAACTCTTTTAAAGCTTCCTGTGCGGCCATGGACATCTGTCAAAATAATTTTCGAGTCAGGGATATTTAGGCCTGATTGTTTTATAGCCTCCCTGGCTACCTCAAGCGAATCAGAGATAGTAACTACAACTGTGGCATTTGTGTGTTTGAGCTGGTAGGCCAGCTCATGGGCTAGATACGTTGGGTTTGCTGTTGTTGCAATGCCCCCGTTCATTATAGCTCCTAAACAAACAATGGGGTAGTACATGGAGTTTGTAGAAAACACAAGCATTACATCGTTGTTCTTGAAGCCCAAGTTGTTTCTAAGTCCAGAGGCAAACTTGATAGTATCTCTTTCAACCTGTTCAATGGTGAGTGATACTCCGCTGGGACCATCGCAAATAGCAAAAGTGTTTGGGTTTGTCTTGCGTTTAGCATGGACCTTAGACTGCTCAAAAATAAAGCTCGGGAGGTCGATGTTTGGGATCTCAATTGGCGCAAATTTGGATTTGAATATCATTTTGGCTTTCCTTTGTTCTTTTAATGGTACAATTTTAAGTATAAATATCCAATGCAATATTAGCTATGGAATAATTAAAGCTTGTTTGTTAATGGACTGTACCAAAGGCTAAAGTATATATTTATAATATTTATCCTTGTTTTCGTAATTTATTTGGATGTTTCAGCTTGGTTGAAGCTGTAGCCGAAATAGTAGATATTAGTTGTCATCGCTCTTTTAATAATTGCACCTAATATCTCCTTATTTTCCTAATACCACCCGAATGCTCACAAGGGGCTAGAAATAGTGGAATAATCACTCAAGTTTTGTTAGTTGTTTCAGGATTAAACTAACTGAAGCAAATTTCACACCAACCCGTAATTGACTATTTAAGCAGATAAAACGGTATATGTAGACTCCTAGAACATTGGAGCTGATTTAATGAATGCATACATGTCTCTTTGTTGATACTTGGATGTTAGACATACGCTTATGTGCTTGAATAGTCACTTTTTTAGATTTTATTTTTTGTAACTATAGTTGGACCGGTAAAAGCAAACGCAACGATATTGTACATCAAAGAGTATTTATAGCGTATAATAACGGATTGAACGTATTTTTGTTACTATACGTATACTGGCACCAACACTAGAATATACTCATAGCAAACGGCCCAACTCGCTTAGCTTTGCTTCAAGGCAACAACAAAATTCATTTATAGTCTAAAATGTATTAGCAAGCACAACTCAACATTGTGCACATGCAGATGAAAGTAAACAATAAGACAGTTAAGTTTGTCACATGTTGAGTCAAGTTTCATCCAATATAAATGTTATAATAAAAATTAACTAGCATATCGTTAACTTTCCTGTCAATAAAAAAAATTAACTAGTATTTCAATTGAAAAAAATACTAACTAGAATAATAAGGAATTTATTACCAGCGTTTAAAATAGAAAAGTCAATCAATAATTAGTGGAAGAATCGATCAATCTAAATAAAAATATTGCGAATAGAATCGTAAATGTTGATATTGGACTAAAAAGGTTGGAATTAAAAGCCAGTTCAATTGACTAATAAACTGATGAAACATAAAAATATCGAGACTCGGCTCCTTAAAAAAAAAATAGCAAAGCTTATGATTAAGTGAAGAATGGTCCTCCTGATTAGCTGAATTTTAAAAAAAAAGCAAATGATGGAATTGATTAGCTGGCTAATAAAAGAAATAAAGCAAATATTACAAAAATTAGGGAATGAAAGAGGTAAAAGGAGGGTAATTAAATATTAAAACAATTAAACTGAAGCTAAATAGAGACAGAATTGATAAAAAAAAAAAGGTTATAAACGAAAGCAGAGATGGAATAATAAATAAAATAATAAATGAATAAAAGAAATGGGCAAAGGTCAACTGATAAATCGAGTGTTTGCAAATAGTGCAGAAATGTAATTCGTTAAAGAACGCAAATTAAAGGTTGATAAAACAGTACAATAGCCTATTTCAGCCAAAGGTTATGAGAGACAAATTGACGGGATATTATTTAGTGAAACGCTAATAAACAAAAAAATTATCCAATAGAGCCGCGCTGTTTTTTAAAAAATTTGTTTTTCTTACTAATCCGTTCGATAATCGGTTATTGCTATTAATTTTAAACAGATGCTCAGGGTGGAGTTACGATTCTGTTACAGATTGTAAAGAGAAAAAAAAACTAATCTACAAAAAACAAAGTAACTAAAAGGGAAAATGGAAAACGATAAAAGAAAGCAAATGGGGCGAAAGTGGGAAAATTCAATAATCGAAGATCAAAACCATTCCCTTTGAACGTTAGTATACTTGTTTAGATTGTTAATTTTAATAAGAGTATTAACCTTGTGCTATTGTTAACGATCTATAATCTAATTTATTCATTCAGAAAAAAGGAGCAAACTAGCTAAAACGAAAGTCAAAATCAGCTCTTAATAGTTACCTTCAAACAGGGTTTGAAAGTAAAGGGTAAAGCAAACATGACGGACGCATCAAAGTATGAGAGTTCTTCGGACCATTACAGAAAAAGTGACAGTATAATAAACAACCACAAGGATGAAAAAACATCGACAATCAAGAGTGCTATTTTGTACTACGTATCAATTTTGATAGTGTATTCAGTGATGATATCAATTGTTGTTGGTGTTAGACTAAAGAACAACACATACTCGCCACCCGATAAGTATATCTACGAACCAAACACCAACCCTAAACATGACATCACACCACCAGAGGCTGGCAATGTCACCGAGTTCAGAGCAGACATAGCCTATGAGCATTTGAGATACATTGCAAGAAGACCACATCCATGGAACACCGTGGCCAATGAAGAAAACAGACAATATATAATCGAGACCTTGAAAGAGATACAGACTATTGCCGAAAGCAAAGGAGTAAAGCTGGAGATCGTGTCATCGGATCCAACGGCATTCACCAGCATTGATACAAAAGACAAAACCATCAATACCATTGGTTCAAACAAATCTGCTCGTCGGAGCTCCTATGTTGAGGGCAGAAACGTGCTGGCTAGAGTGATTGGAAAGTCAGGCACACCAGACAACTCACTTTTGATTAGTAGCCATTTAGACTCGGTGCAAGCAAGTATGGGAGCAACAGATGATGGTGTCTGTGGTGCAGTAATGATTGAGATGATTCGACACCTGGTCCACAACCAACCTAAGAATACCGTTGTGTTCAACTTTAACGATGGTGAGGAAATAGGACTATACGGAGCTCTGGCATTCATCAACCACCCATGGGCAAAGACGGTCAAGGCGTTTATAAACATGGAGGGTGCTGGTGCTGGAGGGCCTGCAATGGTGTTCCAAGCAACCAATCTCGACCTGGTGTCCAAATATGGATNTGTTGAGGGCAGAAACGTGCTGGCTAGAGTGATTGGAAAGTCAGGCACACCAGACAACTCACTTTTGATTAGTAGCCATTTAGACTCGGTGCAAGCAAGTATGGGAGCAACAGATGATGGTGTCTGTGGTGCAGTAATGATTGAGATGATTCGACACCTGGTCCACAACCAACCTAAGAATACCGTTGTGTTCAACTTTAACGATGGTGAGGAAATAGGACTATACGGAGCTCTGGCATTCATCAACCACCCATGGGCAAAGACGGTCAAGGCGTTTATAAACATGGAGGGTGCTGGTGCTGGAGGGCCTGCAATGGTGTTCCAAGCAACCAATCTCGACCTGGTGTCCAAATATGGAAAGTACAACAAGGACTATGTGTACAGATGGAGACCACACGGAAACGTGTTTGCGAATGATGCCTTCAAACTTGGGCTGATTAGTTCAGACACGGATTTTTCGGTGTATGTGGCCTATGGGATTCCAGGACTTGATATCGCATTTTACGAGCGAAGATCGGTTTACCACACCAACTTGGATAACCTTGCAAACATGCCTATTGGAAGCGTGAACCAGGTTGGATCAACAGTCCTCAATGCCATCAAGTCAATCACAGACGATGACGAGTACATGAAAAGACCAAGAGGAAGTACCAACAACCCTTCAATTTACTATGACATCATTGGAACCACGTTTGTTACGCATAGTTTTGGAGTGTTGATAGCAATTTATGTTTCGCTAATGGTGATTATTGTGGCAGGGTCGATCTTTTTGATTATTTACGGAAAGAAGCGAAACAGTAGACGTGAGAGCAATTTAATCAGATTCACCGGGGAAGATTGCGCGGTTTCGGCTTGGGCCATTGTCAGAGGATTCCTTTTCACTTGTCTGGCTATCGTGATGTCAATCCTGGTCAGTTATCTGATTGGTTTGATATACGGAGCGTCAAACAACATGTCGGTTTATGGATCTACTTACATTGTTGTGGCAACTCATATTTTTGGAAACCTGTTTGCCATGGGTATGGTCTGCTATTTGTACCTCCTCGTTGAGGACAATATCAAAGGGCCATCCAGGGTGACGGACAGATTTGTGAGGTCTCGAGTCATGACTTACAGTCAAGTGTACATCTGGTTCTTTGGCATGCTTCTCGGATGTGTTGCAGCAGGGCTTAGGGGAATTGGGATGCTTTACTATACAGTTTACTATGGCTCATTCGCTATTGTTGCTGCGGTATGGGCTTGCTTTGTTGAACCTTATTTTGCAAAAAACTCAATTACTCAATACATTACCTGGACCATGCGTTTGATAGTTATTGTTGCAGTTCCATCACTATTTACCATGGATCTTTGTAACACCTTGATTAGCGGATTAGGACAAACTGTCATTGACGGAACACCTGCATATTTTATCAGCATTTTGTTTGGATTCCTTACAACCACAATCATCACAACCTCAATTCCATTTATTGTCATACCAGGCAGAACCCACTTGTTACGTTCATCGTTGGTTGTGTTTGTGATCTTTGGAGCTTTGTTGGCTGTTTCGATAGTAAAAACACCATACAGTTCCTACAATCCAAACCACATCTACTTTAATGGCTACTACAACGTCGACAACAACACCGAGTCCATCAGCTTGGTTTCCAACGACAAAATACCTGATGTCCTGAGCATGTTTGATAAAAAGTACGGCCCTCATGCTAACGTTGAAAGCGTTGTTTACGAAAAGACCAAGTCAAAGAGGTATTTGTCCACAATCACGGGTGATTACGGGTTCGTCAAATCGTTCAACGAATCAAACACATCAATGGTTTCATACAAGTTGTCACGAGACATTCCAGCCGACTTTGTTGGCCCCACAGCGAACAAGGCCAACGGGTATCTCATATACATCAGTGCGCCAAGATCGCAGATATGCGAAATAGCAACCACAAACAAGCCAGCTTATGGCTACGTGATTCCACAGTACGGAGACGGAATTGGACCAAATCCATCGCTAAACTACACATCGCCTCTAGTTTCGCCACCAAATGTCACTGAGACTATTGTTGATAGCAAAAAGTCAAGATTCCAGAGCTATGGCCTCAATGTTCCAGAGGGCTGTTGCCAGTCTATTTTTATGCTTTCCAGGGCTATTCAGGGTGAGTTTGTTGTTTATCTTGAACATGATGGCAGTGGATTGGGACAAACATTCCTTCAGTGCCATTATGGTGAGATCCAAACTCTTATCAAGCCAGTGCAGGAACTGAACAACACTATCGCCAACACTGACTCTGCTTTTGGATCCGATCATGGTGCTTCTGGGCAGCTTAAAATCTCTACTGAAATCAAGTTTACATAATCTTATAACGCTTTACTTTTATTTTCTCTATTAACTTGGATTTTTAACCCTAGGTTTTCCTCGCGACTATATTATGCTTGAGTTTAAATTTATTAATTATTCTCCAATTTTGTTTAATTTAAATTCTTTAATACTCTATCTCGTTCTGGTAAAAAAATAACGTCGTTTCACAATTAACCGTAGTCTTTTTCTATGATTTTTATTTCTAATAATTAGCTGTTTAACCAAAAGTAGTCGAAGGTTTAAAAGGATAAAGTCAATTAAAAGCAATCATACTAATAGGGCGTACGCTATAATTGCATAGAAAGTACAATATATGCTAAAAGTTGCTGTGTAGCTGGCGGCAGATCCCACGCCGCTGTCTTTGTTGGTGGAGGATCCAGTGTTTGTGTTTGTTGTGGCAGTGGTGTTTGTTGTGGCAGTGGTATTTTCGGAGTTTGTAGTGTTAGACGATTTGGTTGAACCATCTGTGCTAGTTGTTTTTGTTGAGCCTGTAGAGCTTGTTGTGCTAACTTTACTAGAGGTGGTTTCGGCTGTTGTGGTGCTCTTTGAATCTGAGGAACTCAAAAAATTATTTTTACCGATTTTGGTTACAGACGAAATCCAGTCAAGAAAATATATAATATGAGAATAGTACGCAACACCGCCTTCCAGTCCACAGTCAGGACGTTCGGAATCACCGGGGGCGTTTCCCATGCTTGTAATGCCCACCAGGAGAGTTTTTCCATTGTTTTTATACACCAAAGGTCCACCGGAATCTCCATAACACGTGTCTTGTCCGTTCTTGTTGAGCGTGCAGACAAGTGAGTCGCTGTTGTTTATCCAGTTTTTGTTTAGTGTTTTACAGCTTGTTGCAGAGGATACGTCTAGTTGAACTTGATTTAAAGTAGACGCGACGGTTTGGTCTTTACTATTCGTTGTTACTCCCCAACCAGCTGCTGTGACAGACATGTTGTCAAAGATTTCACCATCAAACACAGCAACAGGAGTCGCAACACTTGATGGGATAGCCGAAGAAAGTATGATGACACCAATGTCGTTCTTTAAAGAGTTACGGCTGAACTGTGGATTAACAACTATCTGCTTGGGAGTGTATCTCTTTGTGTTAGTTTCAATGTTATTTATGCTTCCTACAGAAACTCTGATTGCTTCTGGTTTGTGTGCACTACCGTCAGGATTGATAAGACAGTGCGCAGCTGTCACAACAACCGTGTCCGACAATAGTGCTCCAGCACACGCTTCGCTACTACCATTAAACTGTATGTAGATGAATGTTGCAAATGGAAAGTCCTCCAGCTTTGCTGGTGTTCCATTTATTACCCTAGCATTGCTCGACACCTTGGCTGAATCGTTCTGTTCTGTAATATTTCCGGCAAAAGCGATATCAGCTGTTGCACCGCTAGCAGGTCTAGGGAAGGCATACGCTTTGGCAAGCAGGGCTGAAAAAACGCCTAGCGTCAAGTAGCCACTTTTTATAGAAATGGATATTTGCATATTTTGTTCACTTGTGCTGTATGGTGGTGCTTGAGAAAGAGAACAGGTTTAATGTAGTAGTATAGTCACCAGTATATTATTCTAAAGTATAAAACAGGTGATATAGTAATAGAACAAAATAGAGCTGGGAAGACCGAGCTGATAGGGAAAAAAAATTTAGAGTATTGGAGTTGAAGCGGGTTTCAGACAGACATTGTTTATTTTTATACTTTGCTTTTGCCTTGCTTTTGCTTTTGAATCACCAATCTATATTCCCTGGTGGAAATGCGATATACTTTTTCTTCTATCACTTTTTGGCTATAAAGCCTGACTGATTCCCAAGGACTTTTTATTAGTGATCTTTTGGCTTGATTCTCAGCTTTTAACACAGATTGAGTAATTTCAGAGTGTTGGCATTTCGAAAGAAAGTAAAAGTGCAATATTTAATTATTCGATGGGCAGGCTACAAAGCCATCTTTAGCGGTCTATTGGAGAGAAGACAATGAGTAATAAAGCTTTATTGTAGCTGATTTATAAGCCGCTAATTAATTATCTCGACTCTACAAATTTCGACTTGTTGGTTGGTGATTTGGAATGCTGGTGTTCAAGTAGCTTTATCTAGCTAACAAAAGATTCTATTCTTTTTCTTTAAGCGCTGTTCTCTATCAAAAAGGCCGACATTTATTTTATTTACTAGTTGGGTTTTGATGATTATTTTTAAATTGTTGAGCTGGACTGAACTGTCATTTAAGATGAATATAAACAGCTAATTTTCTAATTTTGTTGTGAATCCCATTAATACTGCCCAACTATTGGAGGACACAGTCAATTAACTATTCGTTTTTCTGTTTAAAGACTAATGAAGTTTCGAGTTATAAATTGGTTTAACCAAAGTTTCTATTACTAATTTGCAACTTGAGAAAAATCTTTAAACTAACAATCAAGCCTAATGGGGGGTACCGCTCTAGAATCTCACTTTTAAATTTGATTTAGTATACTGGCAAAGTTGGGTGGTAATAGCAGACCAACCCAGCTACCACTTGTACAAAGAAAAGATCGAAACTAACAATATAAAATTGATACCATAGTCCACTATTAATTCATTTAAACCAACCGATGTATGTTTTTTTTTAATTTCTAATATGAGAATTTATTAATGCTGGGAATATTTTTTTGACGCTAAAATACGTTAATAAAAGTTTCAAAGTTCCAAAATTGCTGTTCAAGTAAAATTACACAGAATAAGTTCAATAAAATAAAATACACAGAATGAAAATAAATTACACAAAATATCAATCAATGTCCAGATTATGAACTCTGAAGCTTGATTTCGGTTGAAACTCTTAACTGTCCCATCGAACTATGGTCAGATGCAAATGCAGAGTCAGTGTTGGCGATAGTGTTGTTCAGTTCCTGCACTGGCTTGATAAGAGTTTGGATCTCACCATAATGGCACTGAAGGAATGTTTGTCCCAATCCACTGCCATCATGTTCAAGATAAACAACAAACTCACCCTGAATAGCCCTGGAAAGCATAAAAATAGACTGGCAACAGCCCTCTGGAACATTGAGGCCATAGCTCTGGAATCTTGACTTTTTGCTATCAACAATAGTCTCAGTGACATTTGGTGGCGAAACTAGAGGCGATGTGTAGTTTAGCGATGGATTTGGTCCAATTCCGTCTCCGTACTGTGGAATCACGTAGCCATAAGCTGGCTTGTTTGTGGTTGCTATTTCGCATATCTGCGATCTTGGCGCACTGATGTATATGAGATACCCGTTGGCCTTGTTCGCTGTGGGGCCAACAAAGTCGGCTGGAATGTCTCGTGACAACTTGTATGAAACCATTGATGTGTTTGATTCGTTGAACGATTTGACGAACCCGTAATCACCCGTGATTGTGGACAAATACCTCTTTGACTTGGTCTTTTCGTAAACAACGCTTTCAACGTTAGCATGAGGGCCGTACTTTTTATCAAACATGCTCAGGACATCAGGTATTTTGTCGTTGGAAACCAAGCTGATGGACTCGGTGTTGTTGTCGACGTTGTAGTAGCCATTAAAGTAGATGTGGTTTGGATTGTAGGAACTGTATGGGCTTTTTACTATGGATATAGTGAGTAGAAGAAGGAATACAATACATATGATTACTGAAGAACGCAACAATTGGATTCTGCCTGGTGTAATAATAAAAGGAATCAAAGGGGAAACAATGGTGGTAGTAAAGATTCCAAATATCAGGTTGATCAAAAATGACGGCGGTCCATCGATTACCATTTGCCCAAAGCCATTTACAAATGTGTTGGAAAGATCTACTGATATTATGGACGGAACTACAACAGAAAGTATCAAACGCGTGACCCAGGCAAAGTATCGAGCAACTGGATTTTTTGCAGAATTAGTTTCAACAAAGCAAGCCCATACCGCAGCAACAATAGCGAATGAGCCATAGTAAACTGTATAGTAAAACATCCCAATTTCACTGATTCCTGCTGCAACACATCCGAGAAGCATGCCAAAGAACCAGATGTACACTTGACTGTAAGTCATGACTCGAGACCTCACAAATCTGCCTGTCACCCTGGATGGCCCTTTGATCTTATCTTCAACGAGGAGGTACAAATAGCAGACCATCCCTATGGCAAACAGGTTTCCGAAAATATGAGTTGACAGAACGGTTTGTGTAGACCCATAAATCGACATATTGTTTGACGCTCCGTATATCAAACCAATCAAACAGCTAGCCAGGATTGACATCAAGATAGCCAGACAAGTGAAAAGGAATCCTCTGACAATGGCCCAAGCCGAAATATTGCAAGTCAAAAATAGATCGTTATTCTTGTTGTTTCCCAAGTTTGGTTTAACTGTACCTTTAATTTTTTTCTTATATATAAACAAACCAACTGACCCTGCTACAATAATGGCCATTAGCGAAGCATAAATCACAATCAACACTCTAAGGCTATGAGCAACAAACGTGCTCCCGACAATATCATAATAAACTGGTGATTCGCTTTTTTCTTTTCTTGGCTGCTTCATGTACTCGTCATCGTCTGTGATTGACTTGATGGCATTGAGGACTGTTGATCCAACCTGGTTCACGCTTCCAATAGGCATGTTTGCAAGGTTATCCAAGTTGGTGTGGTAAACCGATCTTCGCTCGTAAAATGCGATATCAAGTCCTGGAATCCCATAGGCCACATACACCGAAAAATCCGTGTCTGAACTAATCAGCCCAAGTTTGAAGGCATCATTCGCAAACACGTTTCCGTGTGGTCTCCATCTGTACACATAGTCCTTGTTGTACTTTCCATATTTGGACACCAGGTCGAGATTGGTTGCTTGGAACACCATTGCAGGCCCTCCAGCACCAGCACCCTCCATGTTTATAAACGCCTTGACCGTCTTTGCCCATGGGTGGTTGATGAATGCCAGAGCTCCGTATAGTCCTATTTCCTCACCATCGTTAAAGTTGAACACAACGGTATTCTTAGGTTGGTTGTGGACCAGGTGTCGAATCATCTCAATCATTACTGCACCACAGACACCATCATCTGTTGCTCCCATACTTGCTTGCACCGAGTCTAAATGGCTACTAATCAAAAGTGAGTTGTCTGGTGTGCCTGACTTTCCAAGCNGACACCAGGTCGAGATTGGTTGCTTGGAACACCATTGCAGGCCCTCCAGCACCAGCACCCTCCATGTTTATAAACGCCTTGACCGTCTTTGCCCATGGGTGGTTGATGAATGCCAGAGCTCCGTATAGTCCTATTTCCTCACCATCGTTAAAGTTGAACACAACGGTATTCTTAGGTTGGTTGTGGACCAGGTGTCGAATCATCTCAATCATTACTGCACCACAGACACCATCATCTGTTGCTCCCATACTTGCTTGCACCGAGTCTAAATGGCTACTAATCAAAAGTGAGTTGTCTGGTGTGCCTGACTTTCCAATCACTCTAGCCAGCACGTTTCTGCCCTCAACATAGGAGCTCCGACGAGCAGATTTGTTTGAACCAATGGTATTGATGGTTTTGTCTTTTGTATCAATGCTGGTGAATGCCGTTGGATCCGATGACACGATCTCCAGCTTTACTCCTTTGCTTTCGGCAATAGTCTGTATCTCTTTCAAGGTCTCGATTATATATTGTCTGTTTTCTTCATTGGCCACGGTGTTCCATGGATGTGGTCTTCTTGCAATGTATCTCAAATGCTCATAGGCTATGTCTGCTCTGAACTCGGTGATATTGCCAGCCTCTGGTGGTGTGTTGTCATGTTTAGGGTCAGTACTTGGTTTGTACATGTACTCGCTATTTATTTGGTAATAACTGATATTCCTATGCCTAGTTCCAGAAACTACAATCATTATAATCAAATATACCAAGATACACGACACAAAGTACACTATAGCGCTCTCAATGGAGGACTGATCATGATCGCTTTCTTCAATTGCTGTTTTTTCGCTTGTTGAGCGTTGAATTTTACTGCTTTCCCCCCTCTCAATCTGTTTTATACTCGTTTTACTCTGCCACATTTCTCTCTTTTACAGTTAACAATTAATAATTGGTATAAATTTACAAAACTCTTGATCCACACCGCCTCTTTTATTTACCAGCGGTAGAAAAAGAGAATATTTGATAATAAAAACTTAAAATGTATGTATACTATCTAATGATAAAGTTGTTTCGAGACAAAGTCACGTTTGGCTTGTTTTATTTAAACAAGATTTTACACGTTATACCTTTTTTTTTTGGTTCATTGATTTAACTTTATCAATGTGCTGTTTTTTCTTTGATGCGCTTCGACACAATTCTATGTGTTGGATCTATTATTATTGATAGAAGCTTGTTTTATTTGATTAATTTTCGCTTAACGGCACAACTTCATTTACAGTTTTTACTCGGTGTGGTTTTTTTTTAATTTTAAGTTTTACTAACTTCAAGTACTGGGGTTTATTTTATTAGTCTCGAGTTGGTATTAGTACAGTTTATTGGAAAGATAATCCATCCAGGTATCTGGGTTGAATTTTGTCAATACATAAACATATCATTTATTTATAATTGATATGCGTGTACGCTTTTTAAAGATGCTTATCGTGTGATCAAACATATTTGTTACGCGCCTAGAGTCAACGGCCAATATTCGCCAACAAAAAAATCCTTTAATGGGTTATAAGCGAAATTATTTAGCATTGTCACTCACAATCTATTCAACCACATTGCATAGTTGGTTCAACTTTCAGAATGTGTTTACACAGCAATATTTATGTTGCATCTTTATGATCTTATTCACCTTTATTAATCAATCTTTTGTCGCTAAAGTGTTTGCGCCCTTGTCGACTAGTAGACCGTTTCTGGCAATTATTAAACTGTTTTGAATTGTGTATTTCTTAACATGCCTTTTAATTTGCTCATTAGCCTTTGGCTGTAGTTTAAGTTTCGTATTTGTTATTGTTGTTTTTTGCATTCGACAAAATAATATAACTTTTCCTTTTGAGCGAGACTTTCACACTAATCAGATCGTAATTTTTAATTTTACTCCTATTTTTTTACTTTTTATTCTTTTTTGGGTACATTTTAATTAAATTCAGTATTGTCCAATAGACCAACTTTTGTACAGCAAATTAGGTTACATTCTTATCAAATCTCAATACTTTTATTTCGAGCTTCGCACCAATTATGTCGTCCAATACTCGAAAAAGTCTATTTGTTTTTATGGTTTGTATTGTTATTGGTCCGTTTTTTTGGAGTGATTCATATTTGATACAAAAATTACAACTTGATCACAAATCCTCTAATTAATATCAACACAAGTAGCTATTAGTTACTTTTGCCAATATCTTAAGAGTGATGCCAATGGGGCTATTCTTTTCTAATTATTTTTTCGGGGTCTTTCTAGTTTTGTTTTTCGGGATCGGAAACACTGTGTTTATCAAGTAATTCTGGCACTATTTCTGTTCGGGTACGCATTATTATACTGAATGGTGTTTTTGTAAAGTCACTTGTTAGCGTCTCCCCCCTACTCGCAAGTTTGTATTTCTCACTTGGGAATTCTGTCGTTTCCTGGTCCTTTTTTTTTTTGTTTGGTCAATCTCGTGATACTTCAGTTATGTTTTTTTCGTTCAGTCGATTGTTCGAATCGCTCATAATGTAATTCTTTTTTTTTAATATTCTTTCCAACCTTTCAAATTTCTACTCTTTCCTGTTGCGACTTTGGCTAGTCAATCAATTGAAAAATTAAGACTCTAGGTCTCTTCCCTTTAAGTCTATAATAACAATTTGTTCTGTATTTAGATATAGTCTTTGCATCCATTGCAAATCAGCACAAAAAGGTTGGTTAATATGATATATTTTGTTATAGTAAGGTAAATCAACAGCACACCCATAAACGATCTCAACCAAATTGACAAAATGAGGTCTGTTAGTTAGTTTCTTATGAATTAATAATGGTAAAGTGTGTTAGGCTTATTGAGCTGAATATTAACCGATGCAAAAGCGATATTTTAATTTATCAGCTTTGTGAACTTGATTAATATTGTTAATATTCCAATGATTTCTGACATTGGTTCTTGAATCAATTTAGTTTTGAGCCCTTTTAGTTTTGAACATTTTAGTTGTTTAACCTTGATTATTTTGATTTATACTCATTCATAAATATATTATTTAATTTATCGTTTATCAATAAAAACAAATACTTGGTAAATTTGAACTTGGAGCACAGAAGTTGCTTATTAAAAGACAACCTTTGACTGAACTTAACAGCTAGGGAAATCATATCAACTGCTTGATCTTGCAGTGTGTCAGTAACGACACCTATCGCCTTATTATTTTCTAATTCTACTTTTATGACTGCTCTTACGATTTACTTTCTAATATGTACGTTTTTCAACGGCGGTTTTCTTGGTTACAGTAACGCCTAACACAAAATCCAACCAACCTTTGTCCAACCTTTTTCCAACTTTTGTCTAATCTATCCACCTAATTTCGGTATAAAACAGTAAAAGGGCAAAAAGCTGAATCAACCAAAACGCATCAGATCTGTTCTTTGATTGGTGGTGTTTATTTACTTATTGTTATTCCACTATTGACCTAGTTCCACATTTTCTCGGCGATTTACCAACTTTTTTTTTCAGATTAATGTTTGTTTATTATGTTTAATTAATCGTAGTTCAACGGTTGTTGAGAATTCCATATCACTTAATGACTTTTAGATTGTTAAAGAGACATTTCCATTCACTGTTATACGACTAATAATTTTAGAATTAAGCCAGAGTTGTAAGCTTTGAGAATTGATCGATAATGATGACCATAGGGAATGTAAAGGACAAAACACAAGTTGAATTGGTCTGCAGCAATGAATTCCCTAAAGACATACAGCTGTTGGAATTGCCCGAAGAAATAGAAAGCCAGATCAACGAATGTATTGATAATGATACCAAATTCAAGTAAGAATGCTATTATATCTTTATGGTTGTAATACAAGTGTTGTCAGCCAAAGTGAGAAACACTTTTTTAACAATATCAAGTGGTTGGGGTTTACACCCTTCATTTCTTATATAGAATGGTAATTAGAGGCGATCAGGAGAATACTGCAATACTATGTACGCCTACTTTTCAAAAATATACGGTTCGGGAAGTGCACACATCAAACAGCATAATGTTGTTTAGAAAGCCAGTTCCTGATAACTCGAAAAGCAGCATGGATGTGGATATGGATTTCGATTCAGAGCGTTTTGGCAGTAGGCGAGAAGCCAGTTACACGGAAGATATAGAAGGCGAAGTTTACGAGCTAGAGATTAACGTCGGTACTGTTTACGAACTGGTTCGAGCGAACAAGAACACAGACAAGAAGATAAAGCAAGTGCTGGAATTAGATCCCAGAGGAGAATACGAAGGACCTGAATTTGAAAAACCCGTAAATGTGAGAACCTTTTATCCATTCAACAAGTCTTTTTGAGACTTTATATTTTTGAGTCGATTATGGTGCTTGGTTTGTTCAATGTTGAAGACGAGATTCCGATGCAGCAATAATAAAAACGGGTTGATGGTTGATAAATAGAACGGGACTGGCGTAAACGGAAGAGTTAGGATGACTGACTTTCAACATTTGGTATCCAGCAACGACGAAATGTTGATTAAAAGTTTGTCCAATATCCCCGCAGTCTATTTTGAACATGAAGACTGCTGGAGGGCACTTTCGCAGGCTTATGTCTTGGAAATTCTGCAGCTTATTTTTGCCAGTAGTATAGAATATGACTGGGATCTTAATAGTTTGGTTGTAGAAAGTTGTGTGGATGCTATAATCGGCGACAGCGTGCATACCAAACAAGCGGTTCATTATGTGGTTGAGGCTATTTTGAAAAAGTTTGGAAAACTGGTGAGAAATAAAAGTAAGCCAAGTCCTATAACTTTACTTTTGCGATTCTTGGAGCATATTTGACTCTGATATTTTTTAACTAGACAAATGTTAATAAAAAAAAGTTTTAAAAAAAAAACTCGCTTGATGTGTAGCTTATAGCATCAACGGTCTCAAAGTAGTTAGATTTTATGCTAAACAAATATTCGAGTCGCATCAGGTAAGAAAAGGAGGCTCTGCTCATGTTATCCGTTTGATGGTATATTTGAATTACACAATACAATCGACTAAATTGTTTGAATAAAATTAATTTGGGCGGTGGTGGGTGAGTAGAAAAAGTCTTGGAATCTTCACGAGTTTGTGGCAAAATGGCGGTCAACCTGTCCGCCAATGTTTATATCGTTTATTGCGCCAACATCTTCTTGGAGCCCAGCCGATGTTCCAAAATCACCAATTCGAGGGCTAGGGTATATAACGTACGAGCAAGCTGGGATTGTTCCGCAGCCAATGCCGGTGCTAAATGTTTTGTTCAGACAGGACTTGGGGAGCGAGCCTGACGAGAGGTTGTCTAACATGTTTAAAGTTAGGTCAAGGTGGAGCCACCCTGAACTTTTGTCCTACATGGATGATTTGTCCTATTCCGACATTAACGACTTTGACATGGATTCCAGCACTAGCGACGAACCGTACGCTTACGAAAATGAATTTTCAAACAACTACCAAGTTCCCCAAAAATACGTTATAGTAATTGATGGATGGTTGCAAAAATATTCTAGGAGAATTAAGCAGTCTGATGGCACCACATTATATACCAGTCAATTTACAGGGAAATAGCACAACTAGACGCGTATACATTTCGCGAATACTTGTTGCCATTTTGTTCATTGTCATTTGTCCACTGCCATTTTCTATTTTTTTTTCCTGACTTTTTTCTGTAATTATTAATAAACCCAATAACGATAAATCGCTGAAATTGTTGGTGGATTTGTTCTCTATTTACCTGCATAAATGCCGATCAACAGGATTTTTCTATTATTAGCTAGGCTTTAGCTAAAAAAAACTGCCCACATTAACATTAGAATCACTGAGATTTTGAAAATCAGATGAGTTACTGATTTGGTAGATTATCAATTAAGAAAAGTAGGTGATTGTGTTTAATTATTATTACTTTATTGAAGCAGATAATAGTGTTTTTCTCCATTTCTGCTATATTTTGTCAATTTTAGTTGGTCTATGACGTTCAGAGATTTACTAGACTTGGAGCGCTATTTTTCTTCCATGTTTCTTTGCACTTTTTTTTAGATACCTTTGGTTAGGATTTGCAAATTGATGCTGTAGTTTGCTATTCAATGTAGAGCACGTTTATAATTAAACACAGAAAAGAATAAACTTCAATAAATAAAAAACAAAAAAGAACAAACTGGTGATTTAAAAAGAACAAGGCTATTATATAATTTTACACTGCTATACCCAAGCTGGTTCAGAAAGTAAAAGTGAATATGGCGATGATTGATAATGGTGGACTTTTAGTGTTTTGTAGAAATGTATAACCAAAAATACAGAATGGCCAGACAACTACGAGGCTATATTTAGAAATTAGTTATACAGCGGCTGGATACCAAAGGCGGTACAACATAATATGGGACGATATATATTTCACTAATGTTTTTCGCTTTTTATTTTATTTTTTTTTCTCATCAGTTTTTAAATAATAGTTTTAAGGAATCAGAATGTAAAGTTGGTTTTGGAATCGAATAGTGTTTTCGTCTTGAAATAATAGTCAACGTAAATAATAGCCACCGTAAATAATAGTCAGCGTAAATAATCGAAGCGTAAATTTGCTTTAGAGCAAATTAAACAACAAGGTAGGGAAAATCAAAAAAAGAAAAAAAAGTGGAGAATGAGATCCTTTTTTGGACTGATTATACACTTGAAAATTGATGATTCAATAGTAAAATGGGTGTCAAAAAGTAAGCATTTTGGATCATAAAGATTTGATTCGTCCAGCTGATTATTTATGGAAAAGTTGAAGAAAAAACATATATATTTAAGATATTGGGATTTACTAGAAAGAAATAAAAGGGCAATAAAATGAGTGGATAGGGAGGCAAATGTTTCTATAGATTTAGCAGGAAGCTATTTGAAATAAAAAGTCAAAGCAAAAGATTAAAGTAAACAAAATTTAAAAGCCAATACCAAGCTGCCGAAACTTAAGCTCTTTATCGATTTTGATTTTTCAAAAGCAATGTGGATAAATCTTAAAGGGCAATGGAAACAACCTATCAAATTAAAAGAGCAGACTAAGTATTCCAAAAGCAGCAGAATCTAGAAGGCAAAAAGCGTTTGCTTGGTTAGAGAAAAAAGAATAGATAAAAAGGACGAGGGAAAAAAAAAGGATGTAAAGGTGAATAATATGTATTTGATTTTGCAGTCTTTTAGAGTTTAGAGAAAGCAGAAATAAAGAAAGCGTATTCCTGGATATTTTTATAATTGTATTTGAATACACCTTAGCGCAAGGAACGTAAATAATAAGGCAGAGTAGCATTATAAAGAGTGATCTAGAAAGCGAATAGTAAATACAATTGTTTCTGATAAACTAAACGTGGTTGTAGCATTTGGAATAAAGCAACAGACAAAAAGCAAATAAATAAAAAAGTAAATAAATGACAGCAGAACCAGTACCAGTCGCAGCACCAGCCGCAGCACCAGTTGTTAGAAAGGTCAGAGTGTCCAAGCCAGACCCAGATGTACACCGTGCTAATGTGGAGAAAGTTGACAAGCAGATTGAGGAGCTGAAGAAAAAGCAGGAGGAGGTGGTTGGAAAGATTAACAACAACAAGACCAAGAAGGGAGGCAGTGGAGATGCTCGCTCAAAGTGTCTTGATCGTCTAAAAGAAATCAGATTGGAGCAAGCAGCCTTGAAGCAATCTAGAAAGAAGGTGTTTGATCAGCAAGATGAATTGAAGGCAGCAGTTGCAAGATTGACCGGAGACATAAAGCAGGCACAAAGCAAGCAGAAATTCAGCAAGCTTGCAGAAATTGAGAAGCAAATAAAGAACTATGAAGGACAGATTGAAAAGGGGACACTGAAACTGGTTGATGAAAAAAAGATGATTAATGAAATCTCAGCACTAAGAAGAGCGCGCAAGGGAGTTGAGTCAATTGAAGCACAGCAGAAGGAGCTTGATACCAAGAAGACAGAGCTTGATGCCGTGTACAAGCAGCTCGGAGACACAAACAACCAGGCGTTGAATGACGAGTACAACGCACTGCAGGCCAAGCTTGATGAAATGAAGGGAGAGCAGGATTCAGAGAGAAGCGCAGTAGATGCTTTATACAAAGAAAGAAACCAACTCAAGGAGAACATCGATGCACTGTACGACGAGAAACGAGAGCTGATCACCAGGTACCGAACAAAGACCAACGAGTTCTACCAATGGCAGCAGGAGGACAAGAAGCTCAGATACGAGCTTGAGAAGGAGAAGCGCGAAGAAGAGCGCAAGGCCAAGCTGCTGGAAATCGCACAGGAGGAGCGCGAAAAGGCCGAGACTCCAGCCTATCAAGAAGAAATCAACAACTGCACCAACCTTCTTTCCTACCTGCAAATCAACTTCCAGCGTGGGTCGGATTCAGCCAATAGTATTGGAGTATCAGCCAAATCAAACGCTCCAGAGGCCCAATCAAACATCAGATCCGTTGACACCTCGATTTCCATTCCTTCAGGCGCCGTTCTTGTCAAGAAACAAGACCGTGAAGAGCAATACTTTGCCACCACCAAGACCAAGAAGAAGCCTGCCAAATCCTCAGCCAAGTCTGCTGCTGCCTCCACCAAGGGCTTCAAGCTGCCTCTTGCCGTTCTTGAACGCTTCACCGAACTCAAAATCGACCCTCCAGTCCAGCAAGCCCAGATCTCTGACGTCATTGCCAAGATTGTTGCCCACAAGGACCATCTGTTGAAGGACCAGGACCGTGCAACAAAGGAATTGCGTGCCAAGGCCGAAGAGAAGATTGCCAAGCTTATGCAAGAAGATGCCACCCCTGCCGAATAACTCTACCCTACTATTTTTCTATTTACTTTTTTCTACTTACTATTTAAATTCAACGTCAATTCTATATCAATTTAAAAAGTATCTCTAATCAAATTATAATGTTTTTTCTTCTTCGTTTTTTTAAAAAAAAGGACACGGGAACCAACAAAACTTGCCCTGATTTTAAACCTTTTATACCCTTTTAAACCCGAGTTATACCCGAGTTTTTGGTTTTTATCATTAATCTCGCTTTCGTTATTTGCGCAAGTATTGTTTCTCTTTATTACAATTCCAACTAATCTTGTAATACAAACCTTTATCTTTAAAAAAAAACTTTTGCAACAAGAAAACGATTAACGACAATTACTACCACCACAACCAAAAGAACTCCTAGCAAAACAAAAATGGTCGATATAAATACCATTCTGGTCATTTCAAGTCCTGGGATCCACCAGCTTGGTCTCTTTAAACGCAAGTATAATCTATTTAAGCTAGATAACCCTTATTATCACCTCTGTTTTTACAATTAAACAATTTCTGGAGTTGACTTTGTGGCTTGCTTTTATGCAGTACCAAGTAAAAAACGATGCGACCAACTTTATTTATTTTTTCTCATTATTGTTTTCTTTTTATTTCTGCGTAAAGATAGAGATATTGGCTTGTGTTGCAGCCGAAAAGTTGGAAGATCGGAACAAATTCACGAGCAGTAGCTATTTTGAATTAAGTAATGACTTAAATCGCTGGAATGCCAAAACAAAGTATTTCAAAGCAACCGGCGATATCAAGTACGTTGGACTCAAAAGCGATTCAGGCGACACTGATAAAACAATTTTCCAAAATGAGGAACTTATAGGACGTGTTGGGGCAATTCTGTATGTTTACGATCCAAAAAACGTAAGACCTATCTTATTACCTGGCAACGTTCAAATAGCACAATAAAAAGACAATAGTAATGACAATAAATCAACACGAGAGACGGGAATAATAGCAAGTTGATTGTGCTGATACGTTAAATGAATTAGAGAGATACTTGGTTTTTTGAGAAATTGGCAGACTGGGCGCAAATAAACGATGTTGAGGTATTGATGTGTATCACGTGTCCTGAAATGGCTATCAGCCCAAACCACGAAAATCATAACGTTGGGGATACAAACGATGAAGCCGACAATAGCACCGCTGAAGTTGAAGAGTTCTGTATAGACAATGGCTGGGAGTTTATTGGCTCTTGCCAGCACTTTGAAGATGTAGAATCCGATTTAGAGTCTGCTTTGGATACTGACCCAAGCACACATCAAGAGCCTAGGCTAGTTTGTCCTGACAAGGCTGTTTGGATAAACACAGAAGAGTTGAAAGAGAAGAACGCAATTTTTTACTGTTCTGTTGCTGTTGACCGTATTAGAGAGGCTTTGATATCCTCGGTTTGGATGTCAAATTATACGCTATTAAGCGAAGATGACAACAGCCCCGATTATAAGGATGTGGGTTGCACAAAGGACAAGAAAACAGCCAGTACAAATGTTCAAAACAGCAGTAGCCTCAGCAACAGCAGCGACGTTGAGTGGACCCCGTTCATGGGTAAGGCTCAAAGCTTGATTTTTTATTATTATTAATTTGGTTCCTATTTGATTTGATTAAAAGCCAACAGAGTTCAACCCCAATTTAACGGGGATATTTTAAAAGAAGCAGAATTGGCTTTGCCTAATTTCAGAACCAACACAACCAACATTTAAATTTAAATTTACACTGGTTAACTCTACAATTTGGCTTAATGACGATTTACAAACCATAAGAGTTTGGAAAATATGAACTAGACGACATGAACGGTGGCGAGAACGATTTGTGGTTTGGAAAATCACGGGACCAAGACTTGGATTTGCAAAATAACACCAATACAGATCCCAGTGCCGACCTGAATTTGTGTGATTTAGAGTCAGAACTCGGCGACTTTGAGTCAATGTCGAAGCTTGTGTCTGAAATGAGAGGTTTGTTTCGTCTGCTTGATTGTTTCTTTTACTTTACTTGTATACAGATCAGAAACCAGTTTATATATACATATACTGTGTCCTGATGTCTAATCCCGGCTTGAAAATAGAACTGGCTATGAATTTATTCATTCCACAAATCTAACTTGTATCTCAAACTTACATTATACTGCAAATAGACAAGTTGAAGTTGCTGCCAAAGGAAGAGCGCCTGGATAAAGCTGCAGAACTTGCCGTAATGATGTCTGAAAAGCTATTTTAACATCTCTGTATATACATGGCACCAATACAGCATACCTTTATTTCCCCGAGTACACTTGCATCTCCCGTTTATATTTACATAAAACTTCCTCCATATATTACTATTGGTTTTTACTGTTATATTTTTTTGAAAGTCCAACAATTGGAATTTATGCGAAGAAAACTGGTTTGTTTATCACAGATTATACAAACCAAATTTCTCTTCAACAATGAAACCGAACCAATCAAACAGATCACAACTAGAGAGCCAAGAAGAAAAAAAAGGAGAAAAAGCAAAAAAATAAAAAAATGCAGAAATTAACAATTAAAAATTTCCTTTGGTGGCCTAACAGTCCAATTTGTTATCGGATAAAATATCAAATTTAATTCCAGTCTTGAAATTTCAAAATCTTCCTTAAAATACCAAAGGTATATTGAATTATCGAAACTTTGCAAATAAAACCCATTTCCCAAACTCTTTTTTTTATCTTAAAACTTTGATTAGTTTGATTCGGAATTGTTCTTGATTTATAATACCGAAGCGTCTGCGATAAAATATATCATTTCAGTATTCAGACCGAGTAAACGAGTAACAGCACGTTAGCAGTACCGATTGACAGTAATTCTGGACCAACTTTTGGCTTTAAACCAGTGCAAGAAAGCAATATAGCGAAATAAGAGAGAGTAAAAACAGCCTTACAGCATGGAATTCATAAGCAAATTGCCTAAACATGACGATTTGCCAATAGGCTGGGCAAATGTTGGGGTGGCTGCGATCCTGCTGTCCTTTAATGGGATTTTATCCATGGTTTTGGGCTTGAAAATAGGAAAGTCTTTGTTGATATCCGCTAGTCGGTGTTTAGTTCAATTAACGATCATGGCTCTAGTGCTAGAAAAGGTTCTAGCCTCCGAGAACTCTTTTTACTCCTTCTTTATGACATGTAAGCTCACTCTATTATTTATCCTTGCTTCCTACTGCTTTCATTTTTATTTCAATTTTGTTGAAAAGTAGGCAAGTTAATTCCTCTACCCAACAGCGCACATTTTATTTCATTAAATACCCGGCCTGTACTTCAAACAACCAATTTGGTGGACCTAAAATAAAAAACACCGAATCGATTCTTCTAAACTTGAAAATCAATTAAAGCCTAGGGTTTAAACAGACCCTGCTCTCTTGTTGTTTCCCTCATTTCTAACAATAAAAATCCCCTCTGTGGTTTCTGGTGATTTACTTTGCACACTTAGCTATTCTGGGTGCTCTGGCTGCATACGAAATTACATATTGGAGGTGCGAACAAAGAGTCCCGGGAATGGTAATAGAGAATAAAGAAATTTGGTTAAATAATAAATTCTAACTATTCATTTTTATCTCTGCTGTGATTTCGTTGTCCTTTTTCTGTTGTCGTTGTACTGATCTGGAGATTCTTGTATTGACATTTGCTCTATAAAATATCTCTTCTCGATAGTTTATCAGCATTTTCTTTTCTGTTTATGGCAGTTCGGTTTTTGTTGGGATAATAGGTTGGTGATTTTGTTTGATTCAACATAGAGTATTCTTTTATTTTCATAACTGACTGCCCAAAACGCCATTCTGATGTCATAAGATATTGTAAACGTTTGTAAATGAACCGTTTATAGGTAATAAGTATGCCATGAATACAAATCCGGCCTGGGCTGCGTACAAATTCATTCCAATTATGGGGATGTTGTTTGGAAACTGTATGGTTGGCATAACAATGGGTGTCAAGAGTGTTCTTGAGACAATAAACTCGCAAAGAGACAGGATCGAGTGTTTTTTGGCCTACGGAGGCACGAGAATGGAGATTGCACAGCCTATTTTGGTTAAAGCTATGAGAAACGCGCTTATCCCAACCATCAACAATATGAGGTAAGGCCTTAAGGCAGTTGTACATGTATTAAAGTTGCTAGTGGAAAAAAAAAGCGAAATGAACAAGGCATTTTTATAGCAATAAATAAAGCAAATCAAAAAAAATTCATTGTACATTTTACCAATTGATAACTGCTGATCTAATAACTATTAACTAATTACCAATTTGGATAATTAGCATTACCGGATTGATCTCAATTCCCGGGATGATGACTGGTCAAATTCTTGGAGGTGTTGATGTCATGCAAGCTACCCACTACCAGCAAATTATCATGTTTCTGATCTCTGCCACCACTGCGCTTGGCTCCCTTTCCGCAATTATATACATCCTGTTTACTCTAATAGATAATGTACCTAGACTCAGACTAGAAAGACTTTACAACCAGTCGAAATCCACTCTTAAGAGGAGACCACTTGCCAACTCTTCTGCTGCAAACACCCCTAATCGCAAATCGCCATCCCCCAGTGTCAATAACAACTCTGTTGTGTTGGATGTTAATAGAAAATAGTTTGCGGTTCACCTATGTTCTCTCTTTTTTTTTCTTTATTGTAACATTTCTTGTCGTTTAGTTTTTCTTTTTTCTTTTCAAAACAGTTTCATTTATTTTCTACACTTTTAAGGTTTGCTTTATACGTTTTATGCTTTTAGTTTTTATCCAGGCCGTACTTGAGAACGTCTGCGTCAATTAGAGAGCGGCTAGCTCGAAAATAATATCTTTAAACACGCCAACATCCTCTTGCTAAATACCTGGTCATACCAGGTTCGGTTGAATATTGAAACTGTTGACTTAAAACTAAATTGGTGCAGATTTAGACTTATGAAATGGGTACCCCTTAATATGCTTTGCCAACTCGAGTCTTTTTTTTTCCTTCATTTTAATACAATGCAAAACTGAATGACTGAAATAATCGAATAAAATTGTATAAAAAGGAACGGGAGAAAGGGGAGAAGGGAAAGAACAACAAACCAATGTATAAACTTTTAGCATCTGTACTCGCTCTTTTCTACTACAGTTGCAAACCATTTTTCTCTACTTTTCTTCTTCTGCATACAATAGTATATCAGTGCAAACTCAAGTAAAAACATATATAAACAAGCCGATACTCCCTGGTTTTTTGTTTCCCTATTATTTCATTAGAAGGCTGTTTCAAACGTTTTTTCTTTTTTTTAAATAAAAAATGGTGTACAACTCTACTTTCCCGTCAATTGACATCCCAAACATAGACATACCTAGCTTCATATTCAGCCAGTACAAGCTAAACAACAATCCTCCACACGACTCCAGCACATTTGCCATTTGCGATGCTCCTACAAACAAGTCGTTCACAATTTCCCAGGTTGAAGCACAAACTCGCAAATTCGCTTCAGGACTGGTACATAACTTTGGAATCAAACACAACGATGTTGTAACTCTGTTCTCTCCAAACAGCATATACTACCCCATAGTCTGCATAGGAACCATGATGGTTGGCGGAATTTCTACCACTGCCAACCCTACTTATCTTGCAAACGAGTTGGCATATCAGCTTAAAGACACCAACTCCACTATTTTGGTTACGCACTCTAGTGTTCTTGAGACTGCCAAAGACGCCATAAGACTGTCGGGTGTTGATATTCCTGACTGCAGAATCATTCTGACGGACATACTGGCTTCCAAAAGCGGGTTTAGACACGTTGAAGACATTTACTCGGATAAACCATTCGTCCAGTTTAAAATCTCAACTCAAGAAGAGGCCGAGAGTAAGATCAGCTTTCTCTGCTATTCGTCAGGAACCACAGGTACGTTGGTATAACACAAGATCAAAATTGTAAACCTATTAAGCGGATAATAATCGAAAATATGTCTACTTGACTGTGTTTTTTTTTTCCACTTTCTTTTTCGGTTTATCTATTTACAATTGCCCTTATTCTTGTATAGGTCTGCCAAAAGGTGTGATGCTGACCCATAAGAGTGTAATTTCCAATGTTTTGCAGAATATTAGTTTTGCCAACAACAGCGGGTTGTATATCAATAAAAAAGTGAGGCCGAGGTACCTTGGAGTTCTTCCATTTTACCATATCTATGGTTTGACGGTTTGCATGCTGCAGGGCTTGGCCAATGTACGTTGAATACTTGGCTTATTTTTCGTTAAATGTATTGATCTGGCTAGTTTATACTTGACTGATGTATTGGTTGAGCTATTAACCACTTTTGTTTCTTATTATTGAAAAGCCACTTTTGTTTTTTGCTCGGGTCAAATGTGGTCATACTTAAGCAATTTGTACTTTTATACCAAGACTATTTTACTTACATTTGCTGATATTTTGTAGAACGTGGGAATAGTTGTCATGCCAAAGTACGAGCTAGTCGATTTTCTCACATACATTGAAAAGTACAAGATTTCGTTTATACACGTTGTGCCACCGATTTTGATTGGAATGTTGAACAGCACGATTGTGGACTCTTACGACTTGTCTTCGTTAGACACGCTGCTTTCCAGTGCGGCCCCATTGGGAAAAGAGCTACAAGACCATGCTATAGAAAGGCTAAAAGTGCATGTCGTGCAGGGGTATGGAATGACAGAAACCAGCCCATCATCGATCTGCTCAAGCTCAAAGTACAACAAGGTTGGATCAATTGGACTGCTGTTTTGCAACATGAAACTGAAGATTGTTGACGAAGAAAATAGCGAGGTTGCAAGTGGAAAAGTTGGTGAGCTTTGCTTCAGTGGCCCAAACGTCATGAAGGGGTACTGGAACAATGCTAAAGCAACTAATGACACCATCGATAACAGCGGGTTTCTTCACAGTGGCGACATAGGCTACATCGACTCAGATGGCTACGTGTACATCATTGACAGAAAAAAAGAGCTGATCAAATACAACGGCTTCCAAGTCGCCCCCGCAGAGCTTGAAGCCAAACTCCTTATCCACCCCGACGTAGCCGACTGCGCTGTTATAGGCATCTACCTCAAGGAAAAGGCAACCGAGGTTCCTAAAGCGTACATTTGTTTGTCTGAGAAACACAGCACTGCCACAGCAAACGAAAAACTCGCCATTGTAAAAAAACTGGAACGATGGTTCAACGAATCTGTATCCCCTATTAAAATGATGCGCGGTGGGTTTGAGCTGATTGACCAAATCCCTAAAAGCGCCTCCGGAAAAATCCTAAGAAAGGAATTGGTGAAGATGCACTCTTTGGCTTTGATCTCGAGCGCTTCTGCCAAGCTTTAGGCTACAATTTCTTTCCTTTTTTTTCCACTTTGTTTATTTACATCTCACTTTTTTAGTATTTATGCTTGCCCTGTACTTTTACTTTGCACCACTTTTTCTGGGCAATAAATTAACTCCGATTCTGGTTGTTTGAAAGCTGTTTTATCTATATTGAAATCGCTTTTATATTTTCCTGCTCGTTCAAGTCAAAGATGTTTTTATACAAGTGGTGTTATTCCTGTATTCTTATTTTGGATTTTACTATTCAATTTATTTGTTTAATTGAACAACTTATACTGTAATAATCAATTAAAAAGTATACACTTATAAATCAAAGAATATAAATAGACTGCTATATATATGTGTGTTGTGTTGTTTGTGTGGAAAAAAAAAGGAGGCTTTTCGATTTATCATCTGCCAAATAAAAAGGTAGAGGGAAAAAGGAAAAGACTCCAAGGCTTTTTCAAGTTGACTAATTTAGTCCTTCTTGACTTCAGCGTTTGCCTTGCAGGCTTTGTGGTGTTGGAGATACACTGGTCTGACAAACTTGATGTAAAGCTTTTCGGCACCCTATTCGCAGTGATGAGAGTTTGCATTAGTATGAACCGCATGTTGTAGACAGGACATTGTGTAATTAGTGGGGAAAAAAAAGGTTGAAAAGTAATAAAATAAACTTGCAAAGTAAACTTACGTTAAACTGTGGAGCCATCAACCAGATCAAACCTGCAAGCTTGATGGTGTAGTAGAATGGGATCCAGTAGGTCAAAAATCCACTAAAGTATTCGACAATGTTCAATGATGCAAAAACAATCCTATTGATTCAATGAGATTATGTAAATAAAAAGGTAGTTGTTAGTTGGTGATATTGATGCTAGGGCGTGCGATGTTGGGGGCCATAAATAGTACAGTATGGCGCTTTACTGTGTTTGGTTTACTGGACAATAGTGGACCAAAACACGCATATTTATAAAACAGAGCGAGCAGTGTAATTACCAATAAAAGAGCCACTGGGTGTCATCTTCTTTTCCTGGGCTTTCAATGGCTTCGACTGAGCGGAATGCTAAAATTGGGAGAATTGGTTTAAAAAAATTAAGAGGTTGTTAGTATAAATGTAAAGGTGATATTTTCAGCGAGTGCAAACGTCAATATTGAAACCTAGAGTCTAGGCAAGTACACCTGGATGGATGAGGGATTTTGCAAGTAGCAGGTAGAGAGGTGTTATTTGTGCGTAGAGCAGCTATAGTTCTTACCAGCATATCCGAAACCAATCAGGTTTACCCATAGTTGGCCACAGACGTTAAACAGGATCATGGCGAAGAACACGGAGGCTACACCAGCGGCTGCGTATACCTTTGGAACCTTGGTTTTGGCTTCAAGTTGGTTCAGTTGAGGGTACTTTGACAGAACCTTCTCTGCGCAGGCGTGGTATTCATTAAACATGGTTTTGGCTTGGTCCATTTTGAGTGTGTGTGTTTGTTTGTTTGTTATTTACAAGCTTTTGGTGTTTGAAGTGTCTAGTGGGTATAAAGAAATTTGATAGTATAAACCTTTTGGATAACTTTAGAACTTTTTTTTTCCTTTAATAGAAAGAGAACGGTATATATTTATACTTGGTTATCGGATTTAAATATGAGCGAAAATATTCTCTTGGTTTATGTTCGAATAATAATAATAATAAAAAATCAATAGCTAAAATAAGAAATATAGTACAAGGTGTATTAATCGAGTCAGAATCGATGTTTGGCTTTGATTTTGCTTTATTCAAGTTTTCTTTTCTTTTTTTTTCCTGCTTTTTCCCTCTTTTCTTACACATGGCTCTTTTTTTTGCTTTGAAAAAATAAACCTCAATGCCTATTTGGGTTAAAACTTTAACTATAATCGTATATAGTAAAGCAATAAAAAGAAATAAAAAGCTAGAAAGCTGTATTTGAATATAATTACTATTCTATTTTTGGTTCATTTAATTGATAAAACCCACTGCAAACAACCACTGCCAATTACAATGGCGGCTCAAGTAACTGAGCTGGGATTGTGTTTGTTAAACTCGTTGACCTCGGTCGGTTATTGGATAGCCTCCAATTGCATAATTTTATATTCCGCAG
This sequence comes from Capniomyces stellatus, assembly GCA_001661515.1. Lineage (NCBI taxonomy): Eukaryota > Fungi > Kickxellomycota > Harpellomycetes > Harpellales > Legeriomycetaceae > Capniomyces > Capniomyces stellatus. Next base: position 189,612 of record LUVW01000023.1, read on the forward strand.
AATTTATTATTTAAACTTAATTTTAACGATTCAAACCATTTCTTAACTAACTGAATCGCTTTATAAAATGTTCTTTTCTCAAGCAAAAAGAACAAGCTTTATTTTTTCTTTTCAATTTGCTTTTGACAATCCAAAAAATACAATATTAAAAACAAACAGCGTATAAAACAAATACAATAACAAAAAAAAACTTTAAAAAGTCAATTGATTAATAGTTAATTAACAAAGCACGATTAATTAGCAGGATAATATTAATTAACAATTCAACAAAACTAAAGCTTGTTGTCCATCCACCTTACAAAGAAAATACACAAGCTTTTGTCTAGTTTTCTTCCTGATAATGGACAAAAAAAAACCTTATTCAAAGCAGAAAAAAAAGCTGAATCAAAGCTCTTTACAATCAACCACAATAAAATCATGGTAAAGAAACAAAAAAAACCATCTTTTAAAAACTCACCCCCTCAATGGCTACATTCAAGCACTCTCCGCCCTCCCTCCCCCACCCCAGTCAAGCAAAAAACAAAAACAAAAATTCAAAATAAGCTTTGATCACTACCACCAACAAAATCTTTTGGTTTTGAAAGGTTTGCATAAAACCATGACTTTTTTTTTTTTAAAGAAGCAAGGTTTTTTGTTTTTGGCCCTCTTACCGCCATTTAACTTGCAAACATTTCTGTTTTACATATTTTGTAAATAAGCAAGTCCCGGAATTATGCTACACTTGAAGATTCAGTTATGCAAACTGCATTACATATCTAAAGCCTGCCCAATGTGACCAACACAAAAAAAAAAGGAAATCGTTTTTGGGAAAGGAGGGAATAAAATGGAAGCTTTTGTTTGATGCTAATAGGAGTGGTAGGGGGTGGAGAGGGGGGTATGTACTTTGGTATTGGAAGCAAAAAAGACCTTTTTTTTTGTTTGACTTTGTTTTGTTTATCAAGGTGAAATGTGATTTTGTCTTGGTTTTGAATGTCGAACCTCTTATTTTAAGGCATAAACCTCTTGCCACTACCACCAAACCGCCTCTCACCGCTTTTTTTCTCCGAATTAATGAAAGGTTTATAACCCCGAGCTGGCAACAACATTTTTGCCACAAAGATCGAACACAAATCAAGAAACTGCTCGTGGTCGTTTGTATTTATAACGCTCTGCGTGTTTGGGTTCCACCGCTTTTAATTTGTTTCCTTTGTTGTTTAATCCAGTTATTGCTGCTTTGTGTTGACTGAGCCAACAAACTTTTGCCACAATTTCTTTTACTTTTGTCTGGTCAATAATATTAGTATGCTTGCTTTGATCTAGCCAGAACGGATAACTAAATGCGTTGGTTGATCGGTACAGTAGCCCCTCTGACAACTTTCCCAATTGGTTTGATTTTTTAAATTTGTGCAGGGAAAAAAAAGTTTGATTGTATTTTCCAAGAACGAAACCAGAACTAAGATACTTGCATACTGCTGCTTGCTCAAGCTTTATACCCACAGGTCTTTTGACTATGACTATTTTAGTTTTACGATGAATGTAAAGATTGAAGCAATAATTTCAATAAAAAATGGAAAAAAAAGAAATAGAAACAAAAGATGAAAACGGAAAAAAAAGATGATAAAATAGAAACAAAAGATTTACAATGTAGTAGTTTAAAGATGGAATGGGATAAAGGGTGTAGATGAGAGGGATGGAAACGTAGCTATATAATGGTTCTGGCACCGGGAACTAAAAAGAAGATCAGCGTAGTGATAAAAGCAGCTAGAAGCGATGCAGAGGCAATGGATATGGCTAGAAATCTATGGTTAGCCAAAGCAGAGGAGTTGACAATGGTGTTGCTGAAGCCCATAAAGTCTCGGGATTTGGCGCCAATGGCCAAAAAGGGGTCAAGTCGTTTAATGGCGGAAAAGAGCGAGATGAAGCCAATAAAGAAGGGGATAATGGGCAGCCACCTCCACCCCTTTGGGCTAACATTTAGCAGGACGAGGGAAAACTCAGAGGAGAGGCCAACTATAAGCATAAAGAGACCAAAGGCAAAGCGAGTAATTGAGGAATTGGGGCTGATATTGTGGTAGTAGCATTCTCTGACAAATCGCGGGAATGTTTCCTGCTTCATGGTTATGTACACGTAGTTGTTGGCCAGAGCAAGTATGCTCTTTTCGTAGCGCGGATTGTCTTCAAGCGCAGCGCTGCACCGCTCTCTGATCTCATTGGGTATAAATACCTTCCGCACTCCGTCCTTTGCCACGTACTTTAGGTATATCCTCTCAACATCAAAAGACTCGTTTTTTTCGCTGCTGATGCTGTCTGCGCGGCCAGAGTAGCTGGACAGCGCTGTTGAGTGCGACTTTTCCATCACCGGTGCTCGACACAGCTTGTGTTTGCTGCATCCAAACTTGGGGTCTTCTTTGTCCTGCCCCTGTCCCATTGAGTTTCGGCTGCCCTGCTTGCTGTTGCTGTCATGGTCCTGCACAACCGACCTTCGTGCAAATATCCGACTTTCTCTATCCAGCAGCTCAAATACCTCCATCCAAAACTCCAAATCCTGCTCGCAGTTTTCCACCCCTGCCAAATAGTTATAATAGCTGTTTAGACAAAACGGAAATTCCGACCGCCTCGTTAGGCAGTCATCCAACGACGGTGTCAACTTAAACACTTTCTGATACTTCTCCTTGTACATTCCCCCAAACGCCATCCTAGATCCTATTGGCGGACATAAATGCGCATGCGGATCCCATAGACTAAATCTTCTTGTTTGTTTGCTTTCCTGCTGCGAAACTTTCGTTACCGATTGACGAATCTTTTTTTCTACCGAATCATTCATTTCGCCTCTACTATTCTTCTTTATTTATTGTAAATCTATTCTATGTTTAAAAGGCCTGTGTTTATATATCTTTGGAGAATAAGATATTTGTATTCGAGTATACTCGATTTACTGCTTGTGTGTTGCTAGTGCCGTATCCGGATAAGTATTTTCAAAGTAATTGAGCTATTCTGTCTTTTTTGTTACTATTACTCATTTCTCAACACCTTATTATTGCGTCTAAATCGTCGGTCTAGTTTACGCTGCTCCTATTCTTTTGTATTATGTTCGATTCCGTTTTTTTGTACGTGCGTGATGCCTTCTCTTTGCTTTCAATTTGTATTATCGGGAATCAAATTTGGTGGCTTCTATGTGGATAAAGGCGTGAAAGCTGGTCAAAATTGCTAGCCAACCCTTTTTTTTCTTCTCTAGTTTCTGTTGTTGTCAAAGCGGTAAACTAACTGTTCTTTTGCTTAAAGGTGTAATCCCCAAGATATATTCACAAAACCACAAACCTCTCCCCCTCTTTTTTTTAACTGCTTTTTTATTACAAATTGTTGTTTGTTTTATATGACTTGATTTTTTTGCTACTAGTAACTTCATCAATGGCGCTATTTTATAACTTACCAATTAGTATTATTCGTTTTGAACAAAGAAAAAAAAACAACAGTTTTCAATTTGCATTGGTTCTCGATTGATTGATAATGTTTAGTTGGTAAAAACGCTATTCGTAATTTCTAACTGGCAAAGTACACGAGATTATAAATTAAACCCCAAAAGGCTTGTGAATTCGAGAAATAAAAAACAAAAAAAACTCCCTACATGGAAAATTAATTTAACCAATATCAAGCAAAAAGTCAACTAAAAATTATACTTTATAAAACTAATCGAGTGTGCCTGGCTTGGAGCTGTATATAGACATTGAAAACAGCACAGTTTTATTTATAGAATGTTTGTATGTACCAACAAAAAAGTGGCTATTAAAACGTCCAAGAAAAGAAACAAAAATCAAAGATATGAGGGTCAAGGATAAGAAAAGCAAAGATATTAAAGGTAAAGATATATAAAAAAAGAGTACAATGATAAAATGGCGGTAAAAACATATCAGGTATTCAAAATTGACAAACAACGTATACGGTAGAGATAGAGCTAATGTACAATGGGTTGGGCGTGACGTGGTTATGTAGATGTTTGTATCAACACAAATGGCTGAACTTGAGATTGCGTGATACCTCCCCCACTCAACTCAATCGGTTAGTTAGGGAGGTGATTCTTTGTTTGGTGTTTTGGCGCTTGAAAGTTCCTGGTGTTTGCCGCTACTCACGGTTGGGATTATTGGGGAGTTTGTGTGTGGGGTTGAAAGAGACACGCAATCAGTGTTGCTGGAGTTTAGGTCCAGAGTGGAGTTGCTGGCAAAATCCCTATTAGTGGCAAAGCTAGGCTTGGAAGCCGCAATCGCGGTATCAGAATGGCCACCAAAGTCTAATTTGTTAAGTCTATTCACAAAATCAGACGAGCTAAGGATGCTTACGTATAGTGAAGGTGGGAGTTTTTGGTTTTCTAGGATCTGTGCTTCCAGGTTCTTTAGCTTGGAGTCTAGAGCCATGCTGCTTTCCAGCGATAACGGTTTGTTTGACGGACTGCTTGTGTTGTTGAGTTTGTGTATTTCCTCAATGCACTCCTCGGTGGCTTTCAGTAGCTTTTCTACCCCACTCGAGTCCTGGCCTTTATAGTCTGGAATTTTCTGCGATATTGCGCCATTCATATCCTTTAACGTGTTCTCGTCGCTCTTATCTATCAGCCTGCTTATCGACTCAACATTACTTCTGCCTTTGCCTCCTACACCGTCCTCGCTTTGGCAAATCTTGCCCTCCAGTTCATCAAAACAACTCTATATTTTAGACAAATCAAAACAAAGTACACACTATTTGTATTGTTTCGTCGTATTTTACCTTATATCTTTGTTTGTTTTTGGCTATCGCCTTGGATATTGACAAAATAGACATTGCTGGTGCAGAAAATAGCCTGATTTATACCAAACCCAGCTTGCATTATACATATACATCTAGCCCAGCTTACCTGTAAAACACTGAATCGAAGAGATAACTCCTCAGCATCTCGCCGGTTCTCGCTGTTTAAATAAACTAGTTCGTTCAGTAGGTTGTACAAAGTAATAAGCGCGGTTGGGCGATCAATATCGTTTTCCTCTCTATCGTCCTCGATTTCATCCTTGGTAAAATACTCTACAGCTCCGTTTTTTAGACTTGGAGATGCACTATTTTCTCGACTACGTCTTTTCTTTGTCAAAGAATTAAACCCAAACATTTCTACTACTACAAAATCTCAACTACAAAATCTCAATTACAAAATCTAGGCTGTCGGCTTGCTTGTCAAGAATAGTTTGATTTTCGTGGAATTTGTGTTTGGTTTACTTTGTTTTGTTCTTTTATTCTTATTTCTTTCTTTGTTTTCACCTGAACTAGAATCGAATGCTGTTATTGAGGTTTATATTCCCTCTCATTCCCGTTCTCTTAACTTTTATTTCTAGCTATGCACTGTATTTGCTTGCAAAAATAGTGTTTTTTTCTTGTTGAAGTTGTTGTTGGATTTACAATTGAATTTCGTGTTGTTTTTAAATCTAATTCCGATCTGAATCCGTTTTTTCCTACTTCTTCCAGCTCTTTACTTCTTTAACCTTTTGTGTTTTATCAAACAGTTATATCCCTTCTTGAAGCTGCTTGTGTCTGACCAGCTGCAAGATACCAGAGCTGGGTGGTTTTTTTTTACGGCTTGGTGGCAAGTTTATAACCGCGATTTCGAATTGTGATTTTCAAAGAATTGCAGAAATTTAAACTTGACTAGAGAAAACACTATAGTATAAAACGACCTGCAATTCTCAAAATTGGGTTTGTTTTGTACTACCTTGTAAATACCAGTAACTCTTTTTAATCGGTATTTCCCGCCCTTGCGAACCTTCAATGGTCTATTTAGTTTAGATTTTCTCTTGGTTTAGTTATGGATTTTCTCTTGGTTTATTTTGGACTTATTTTGGATTTATTAAGGGAAAGTAACCACAGAACTTTTTTAAACGAATTGAATTTAAACTTGGTGAACCTCTTTAAATGTACAAAAAAGAGAACAATGTGAACAGAATGGGTATAAAATGGGCTAGTGTTTACGGCATCAGTACAATGGATACGCTATATAAGATTATGACTGATTGTGGGGTAAGAATTCGGGACAAACAAAAACCAAATCAAGTGGGATCTAAAACAAAGCTCCCCGTTTTCGCTATAAATATAAATAAATAGAAAGTAAGAAAAATATACACTTTATTTGCTGTTACTAAAGTAACAGTCAAAAGTGGTTGTTGTAAAGCTTACTAAACGTTTCAAGGCTTGTTATGACTTTTGATTAGGGAGAGGCGAGGGGAGGGGAAGTGGTGGAGTACTTTAATAAATGCAGAAAGGTCCATTTTGGTCTCTCGTCCCTTTTTCTTTTCTTTTCTTTGCTGTTAAGATTGGCTAGTCCAAACTCTACATAAATATAAGGAATTGTGATATTTAACTTTGTCATTTTTTAACTAAATAATAAATGCGAGTGTGAAAAAAAATAGAAAAGCAAGATCACTTTTAGTAAATTATAAATAAACAGAATAAAAACTAAAAAGTGTATTCTAAAAACACCCGAGGCTTGGGGTTTTACCAAGTCTAGATTCAGCGTGCTTGGTGGTTGTAAAAAAAGTTACACATCACTATTTGAGTACTGTCTATATTAATAATTTAAAGAAAAGGTGCTATTAAACAAAAAGAGCCAATACATGATACTAGTCGACACTTTCTAAAAAGAAACTTGTACTCTAAGCCGACTTTTTATATATATATTTATCGATAATTAAAAAAAAAACAAAGCTGGTTATAATAGTGGTTATTGATTAAATATACACGTTTAAAGAAATTATAGTAACAATGGCGAATAATAATAAATCGGAGGCAGATAAATCAGTGGTCTTCAACATACAAAGAGTCAAACTGGGATACTTTGCTGGACCCAAAATGGCTGCTGGAATAGCCAAACGGTTTGGAGTCATCCAAGTAGACGTCATTCTGATCAAACTCGGTCGGAGTGGCATTTTCAGTGAAAAATTGTGAGTTATAGGAGTTTTCTAAAGAGTAATGGATCATGTCGAATTTGTCCTGCTGGATCTGATGGACAAAATAGGTGAACAGAATTGAGGCAATTGCAGAAAAAACAAAAATGACGTCAAACCAGCGCTGGTAAAAATGAAACTCAATTGCGCCCAGCGCCGTGGTGATCAAGTGCCTGTACTGAGTAGGTAACGACGACCGAATCATCAGCACTGTGGACAGACAATACATTCCAATGATTTGCGATAAAAACAAGACAATGTTTGATGTCGAAATGCTGTTTGAAAAAAACTTGAACACCTATTGTTAGCAGACAAGTTATACATCCCATAAATTATAGCAGATTTATTACCCGTAAAAGAATCGGCCAAAATAACATGTAGAAGCACAAGTCAGTTTGACACGTAAAATTATTTTTTCTTAATCGCTGTTATTATTCGACCAAATTACCTTGAAGGCTTGTATCAACAATCCGCGAATTGAACAGGTGACCATAATTCCGACGAAAAAGAAACTTAATTGCTGAGACCAAAAGCCGGTGTCAAGATCACCAATGTCAAAATATCTGGCAGCCAGCATGAGTGCGTTGGTTACAGGATCTGATTTTCCAACTCTGTGAAAAATAATGTTTGCAGTAGCCTATTAAACGTTGATATTAAATGATGAATGTTGGTTTTAAAAATAATACAATGTTATCAATGACACAAATGACACCAATAAAAATAAAAATTAAATAGTAAATATTAAACCTTACAGCAAAAATCTTGTACACGCAATAAACGCTGAAAAAATAACCAAGGAAATTCTGGATTTTGCCGTGCAGAGTCATTGAAGCTTCCCACTTGTACTTTTCGGCCTTTAAAGACTTTAAATCATAGTCCATCTGTTCGTAGACCATTTGGAGATTGATGAGTTCAGTTTCTTTAAGAGCCAAACCTTCGTCAAAGTATCCGATTGTGTTGCTGATAGTATTTATAAACCGATTGAACACACCGCTATTCTGCTGCGTTTGTTTGGCGGCTGAACTGTTTCTGATATTTTCGATATCCCTCTTCATTTGGTTCATCATGTGTACCGTGTTTTCCAGCTGAATCTCTGCAAACTTTACCTGTGAATCCGTCACTTCTCGCCCAAAAACGATCATCGTTGTGTATGGACTGTTTACTGCTCCAAACCCTGCCAGTATTGCCATTATAGTCACCCCAATCACTCCTACTCTGGCTATAAACGGCTCGATAGGCAGTCCATCTAAATATACATCCATTTTACTTGTCACTCCATTATCCATCTGTTTATCAGTCTATTTATTGCATTCTATTATGCTTTATCATACCTAATACCCGTATATCTCTTTTGGTCTGAATAGGAAACATTCCTCCAAATTGCCAAAATCCATAAAAAAATATCGACCACAGTCCCAGCGATAGTATCACTCTTTGCTTTCGCGGCCCTAAAGGATTTGACATTATAGATACTATATTTATTTACTTTTTGTTCTCAACGCACATAAAACATTGCTTTTCTTGTTGGCTGGCAAAACACAAACATGCCCGTATATAAAAAAGGCAATTTTTGGTGGTGTTAACCAACTCGTTCCTTCTTTTTTCTTTGTTTGATATTGCTATCAACGTTGATTCTGATATTTACATTGATAAAAAGTTGATTAATACTTGCCGTTATTGAACCGTAGATTTTTTAGAAATATATAGCCTTGGTAGTATGGAATTATAAATAATACTACGCCTAGTAGGCACCAAACGATCAGTTTCCATAAATACCATCTTGTTCTATAACAAACAATACCAAAAAACAGCAACAAAACACACAGAAAATGTCAACACTTTTCCTTAATTAATCCCAACTACTAGGCAAGAACAAAACAAAACAGCAAAATTAATAATAATAAACGTTCTTCAACAGACTTCTTACTCTTGGTTTAGAATTTGGCCAATTTCAAATATAATCAATTCAAACAAAGTGCAGCTTAGCGACAGAGTCAAAGAAAACACAAAAGTTACAAAGGACAGACTTTTTTTGGTCATTGAATTGTAGCTGTAATCCAGACTTAGATCGTTTTTCTTAGCCTTTGCGCCATCTATTTTCAATTATAAACATGCACTTCAATCTCCCCATCCAGTACAAGTGTAGAGATAATAGTAAACGGGTCCTCAACATGAATAATATAGAGTGTATACTTTCATTAAGAATATTCTCCATCAACTCCCCATTTGCACTTACCAATTTTTCCCTTTAAAATATCGGACACATCAACTGTTTCTATAAACCATTTCGCCAGATACTCCTGTGCAAATATGTAGAATCCTACCAATGACCCAATGCATATGACCAAATCAAAAATCATCCTGTTTTAAGCTATCTTGCAAAGTAGACACGGTCAGTAAAGTGTACTATGTGGGGGGGTGGGGGGAGGCTTCTATCCCTTTATATGCCTTTCGGTTCGATTCTGTACGTGTGAGGAATAATATTAGAAAGTTAAATAAAATGGTAAAAAGGTTGCTGTTTTTTGTTCCTTGTTCGTTTGTTTATTTGACTAGATTAACAAAGTGAACTTGGGTGAAACTAAACGAAAAGAACGGTTTCAGTAATAAAAAAATTCCAAGACTTTCCAAGCTATTTACCCCAATTCAATTGCCGGTATTCAGCTTGGCATGATTCGCCCACTAAAAAAAAAAAAAAAGCTAATTAACGCAAAAGAAGGGAAAGCAAGTAAAAAACAAACAATGGTTAATAAGTAAATAACATTGGGTAGTATTGACTTTGAGTCGGGAAATGCCTGAGGTATTGTAGCTCGCCAATTAAAATTACGGAAATGGAAAAAGACTCAAACCCGATTGACAAAAAATAGAAATTAAAAAAAAAAGCTGTAAAGCTTGGTTGAGGTTCACAACACGACGACAAAGTATTAGTTTAACGCAACTGAGTGCACAAATAGATGTATAGATAGGTTATATTGACTGCTTGAGCTTGGGTTGTGTAGAAAAAGGGGACACAAATTTAGTTTAGATTTTGATTTTGGGTTTGGGTTTGGGTTGGGGTTATTTAATCATAACCAGAAGTCATTTTTTTCAAAAAGTTAAAAAAAACGAAAAGTCTGCTATTTTAACCAAATTGAGTGGGTAAAAGAAGAAAAATGAAGAAAAAAGGGATTTTGCAAAGGGATTTTGAGATTAGTATTTAGAACCCTTGACAAAGAACCATTTGTGCATTAAAGAATCGTGTTGTGGTGGCTCAACGCTAGCTCCAGCAGCCAAGAAAGCAGAGTCTTCAGGGGCAGAGAATCCAGGTGAATTTTGGATAGTTGAGTTTTTGACAGAGATTCCAAAGCTGTTTGATGACTGTTTGACAAGTTTCTCCCAAGATTGACGAGTTTCCTCAATGACGGAAAAAGTGAAATCCTAAATAAGGCAAAATGTATCACAAGTATAATATGACATGAAATGGCGCTTCAATGGTCGTAAAAACGGGAAATGACATGGTATTTCGATGGCAAAATAAAACACAATAAAAGAAAAGAAGAAAAAAGGAAAAAGGAAAAAAAAGTGACATGGTAAAAACTTGCCTTGTTTTTAAATTGGCCATTAAAAGCAAAGTTGTTTTCGCCCTTGCCATCAGGAATCTTGTAAAGTCTGAACCATTCAACGGTGGCTTTAAGAAGGCCAGGCAAGTTGGTTTCAACGTCTTCAATGTCGTTGAGCAGAGGAGCCATTGGGTCGTTTACGTCGATGGCAATGACCTTCCAGTCGGTTTCGCCTTCGTCAATAAGAGCCAAAACGCCAAGAACCTTGACCTGCTTGACTTGACCAATGTAGCCAAGACCTTCACCAATTTCACAGACATCAAGTGGATCACCATCACCTTTGCAGCCAGTATCGTGGTTGACATCTTGAGGATCTTCCCAAGTCTATAAAATATATATATATATATATATACAGTTTAGTCCAATTTACTATTATTACCGTTTTCTTGATTTCTTTAACTGATAGTAGCAACACAAATACAAATACAAATACAACACAAATACAATGCAGCTTAATATTATGTATGCCAATTTACCTGTGGGAATGCTCCGTAGTTCCAGATATATCCGTGATGTGGGAAGGTGTTGCGCACATATCGGAGTTTTCCGTTTTTCACATCTTGAACAATAGGATTGTACTCTGCTCCAGTCTTGATCTCAAGCTTTGCGTTAGTCCAACGTGGTATTTCAACTACCATGTTGAGGATCTTTTTGTCTGAATCTGCAAACAAAGGAATGTCATGGAATGGGGAAATGGCAACTCCATCCTTCTCTAAATTTTATAAATCCAAGCAGCCCAACTGTTAATCCAATTTATTTTTTTATTTTTTGAGACTTTTAGGAATTCATTTCGTAGTTGAAAAAAATAAACCGAATCGAATCGAAACAATTCAGGGCAAATCTGCCAATTTCGATTTTCAAAATAAAAACAAGAAAGGCAACTTTAGAAATGCAAAGTACCAAGGTAGAGCTTAAAGTCTGTTGTTCCTGGAGCTCCGACGACTGTAGTTTTGTATACCATCTTGTTTGTTTGTAGCTTTGCTTTCTTTTAGATTCCTTTTTTTTAATCAGTGAGAATAAACAAGTTATAAATAAAACAGATTGATGGGTTTGCTTTTTTTTTATTCAACGTGTATATCAGCGAATTGTCTGCTTTTTATCTTTCCTGAACTTTTTTTTTTCTAATTTCTTTTGCTTTTTTGCTTTTTTTTGCTTTCTGCTACTTTCAACAAATTTAATTATCCATTTCTTTACCTTTTTTTTTTTGCCTTAATTGATGCAATTATGTTCACAATTTTAAACTTTTTAATTTTGCTTTATTGCTTTTCAGAATGTGAACAAAAAAAGAAAAGAAAAGAAAAGAAAAAACAACATAATCTCATTGATTAATGACAGAAAAAAAAGCAAATCCACTACTACTACCTTCCTCCCCCCCCTCCTCGTGCATAAAAACAATCAAAAATTTATAATCAAAAGATTCAAAAGAAAGAAGGAATTAAAAAAAAAGTCAAACTAAACCAAATCAAATCTAATCAAATTAAACCAAAATAGGCAAACCTTCCAACGTTAATAACACACACCGCACAAAATCCATACAACACATAAATAACATAACACATTCATATATCAGCAATTATCAAGTGAATTTGGCAAAATACATCGATAAAAAATCATACCAAACAAAAACAAAAAAAAAAATCCAGACAAGTTCTGTTCCTTCTTCCCATACTTTTAAACAACTCGAACACCTCTAAAATAAAAGCAAATAGTCATTCCTTCCTCTTTCGAACAGCCTCTTCCTTCCTTCTCTTTCTTCCTTCTCTTTGTTCCTTGTCAAAGTTGGACTCACCAATAAACCCGGTCTTTCCTCGCAAAAAACCCTCTTAACCCAGACTTTTTATCCTAAATCCCGCCTTTATTTTTAATCGATTTGTGCAAGATAAAATAGTGCAAGATAAATTGATAAAGTAAAATAACCAAATTTGTGTTCAAGTCAAACTCCGTCATCATCCACTTTTTTTACTCGCTCGCTCTTCGCTCTTCGCTTTTCGCCCATCCACATGCTAACCTGCTTCATTTTTATCATCATCGTTTATCTTTCTTTTCCTCATTATTTCTATTTGATGACTCTTGTTATCAACCCGTGATATTGTTTTTCTTTTCTTTACTTTGCTTAGTTTTATTGCTTATCTCATAAATTGCCAAAATTACGCCATCTACATCAATTCGTTCCTTCACTCGCCATTTACTCTGTTTGACCTAATTAACTTTGACACCATAAAAGACATAAAATCACGCATTAATCAATACTTGACATTATGAAGAAAAAAACATGAAAAAAAAACAAAATAGAAAAATGTCAATTTCGACAATAATAATAATAATAATAATAAGTTCTACTACAAAAATAAAATACTGATATAAAACATAAAAAGAAAGCCTAAAAAACGCGGGTTCAGACTTTTCCCAATCAAAACGTAATACTGGGAAAAGTGCGGGTAAATATGAGATAAAAACAAAAGGTTGGTTGAATGCTGTTGCAAATCATAAGCAGCTAAATAATCAAGTGTTGTAAAGTCTTAATTTCATCCGTAGAGCAGTTAAGCAACATACTCAAAACAGGAACCAGCTGGCTCCTTCGTTCGCGGTCATTAAAAAACCTGAATAGAACGTTTCTCAAATAGTCGACATTGAAAGACTCGCCATTCGCGCTCATTCCCATGCTTGAGTTCAAGTCTGATCCATTAGAGCCAACACTGCTGATTGTGTTGATTGACATTGTCTTTTTGACTCTTGTTGACGACTCCATTGCCGAACTAGAAGACGCCGAACTTGCCGGTGACCTAGCTGTGTTGATATTGGCATTGCTACTGACTGATTTGTTGTTCAAACTAAGGCCTGCACTTGACGAAACAATTGGTGATTGCAACAAATAAGAAGACGAAAAGTTGGTGAATGAACCTGTAAGTGAGTTTGACCTGTTTTGCATATTCAGGTTGTTTGAACCCCTCATACTTCCCAGTATTGTTGGCGATCCAAGCCCTGCATTACTACTGATACCACTGTTGCTGTTTCCTCCTGCGCCAACACCGCTGACACTGTTTGATTTCAGCATCATCAGCTCACGCTGCAACCTTCGCACCTCATCCTTCAAGTCCCTCAGATTCCGCTTATACCGAACCAGACTCGACTCGTTGTCTTTGACGCTTTGTTCGTGCATTTTTTTGATTTCAATATTCTCCTGTCTCAGCAAATCAAATTTCACCAACTGGGTTTGCAAATTTGACACCTTCTCTTCATTAACTTTGTTGCTGTTTGTCAGGATTTCAATTTCAACGATTTTGTTGGCAATCTCCTCTTTTATTTTATTGACCTCCTCGTCGCTCCTTTCCATCAAATCAACCTTGCTCATTCTTTTTTCAATTTCCTTGTACTTTTCCCTTTCAATTTCCATTTCCAGCTTGTGTTTGGCCGTCAAGCTGCCAATCTCTTGTTGCAGGCTTCTGATTTCGCTTGTCTCGTTTTCTTTGTCCATCTCCTTGCTGCTGTTTAGCCTGTCATAAGCAAACTGGACCTCCTTCAGTTTATTGTTGAGGTTAGAGTAGTTTAGGCTTTTTTCTGTAAACAGCATTCTTGATTGGTGCAAATCATCCTGCAATGCCTTTATTTTGGTCTCAAACTTCTTTGATGTGTTTTCTGCCTCCTGGTTGCTGCTGACCAAAGCCTCGTGCTTGCCACTAACCTCCTTATACTTGATACTCAAACTTTGGAGTTCCTGGGTTTTTATGTCCAGTTTCTTTTTGTTTTCCCCAATCACTCTCCTGGTTTCCTCGACAAGTTGACTACTTTCCGCCAGTCTTTTCTTAATATCTTCGTTCTCTTTCTGCAACGCTGCCACCTCGCCCTTCTTTTCCTTCATTTCTTTTAGAGCAAACTCCAATCTGCTGTTGGTATCTTTGAGGCTTGCTTGTTCAGCCTTCAGCTTTTTTGTAGCCTCTTGTATCATTTTTTCCGCCTCAAGTCTTTTAGATGTAGACTCTCTCATATTGTTTGCTAATTTTTGCGAAGTTGTCAAAGCCTTACTGCTATCTTCCTTTAGTCGACTATTCTCCTCTTTTAGCCCGCCAATTTCCCCACCAAGTTTACTATTCTCCTCCTTTAACCCGCTATTTTCCCCATTGAGTTTACTATTCTCCTCTTTCAATTTATTGTTGTTTTCCCCAAGCCTGCTATTCTCTTCATTTAACTTGTCGATATCTTCATTTAGCTTGTTGATATCTGAATTCAGCCTGCTAATATCCTTGCCTAGTTTCTCGGTTTCAACTTTTGCTCTTGTATTTTCCACTTTCAGCTCCTCCATCTTGACCCCTCTTTCCTTTATATCCTCTTCTAGCCTCGCAATTATTAGTACGTTTTTCTCGCCTTCCGCCTTGTCTTTACTTTCCTTGCTGATTCCTTCTCTGATTTCTGACTCTCGAAGCTTTAGTATCCTCGTCAACTCTACAATCTCTTTACTTCTTTCCACTTTTTCTTTGCTTTCACCGACTGTCTTGGCGCTGTTATTTACATTGCCGCTGTTTTTCTTCTTGCTGCTCCCTCCTCCCGCCTTTTGCACAACTGGCTCCAGTGACTTTTTCTCGTTTTCCACATTACTAACCAAACAACTCGCCACTAAATCTACTATCTCTTGCTCACTAAGCCCTTTGCTTTCTACTTTTTCTTCCTCTTTATTCTTTGTTTTCAAGCCCTCGTTCTCTTCTTTGATCGCCTCATTCTCTTCTTTGACTATTCTGTTCTCTTCTTTGATTACTTTGATCTCCTCCTTAGCTGCTTTGTTCTCTTTTTCTAAATCAGCTAATTTTTTCACCATATCCAACTCTTCTTCCTTCATTTTCACAAGCTCTTTGCTCTGTTCATCTAGAAGCTCTGTTTTTTTCTCTAGATCCAAGTCCACCTTTTTGACTATATCCTTCAACTCTATAGTTATTCAAACAGTTTTATTTTCATTGTCACTTGATTAGTATTTATATATAATTTTTCTTTTCACAGTTATACCGCCTATTTTCTTTGCTTGGCCTTATACTTTTAAACAACAAAATACTTTTCAGTTGTGCTTCTTACCTTTAGTCTCCTCCATTAACCGTTGTATCTCTTCTCTTCCAAACTTTACCTTCATATTCATGTTTTTGAAATGCTCACTCAGCCCCTCTACATCCGTTATCGCCTCAATTGGCGTTTCTGCCCGGAGTATCTCCTCAACCGCCTTTCTGACTTGGTTCAGGTGCTTGTACGCCCTTGCTAAATCCACCAACTTTTTCTCATATTTTTCCATCTTTTGAAACCTGTTAAACAGATCTTCCGATATCAAACCTCCTACTTTTACATCTCCCGATGTCTTTGGCTCTGCTTGGCCTTGTGATGAAGACGTCAGTATTGGTGTTACCGCTACTACTGCCACCGGTGTTGTCTCTGTATCTGTCGCTTTAGACTGTGATTCTTCTGATGCTAACATCTCTGCTGAATTATTACTAGCACTACCGGAATTCTCTGTCTCTGTTTCTACCTTCAGACTCAATTCCTCTGTCCCTTTTGCTTCCACCTCTGCACCCTCCTCTTCCACATTGTCTACTTTCTCCTCTTTAACATTGCTATTTGTCTTCTCCACTTCTTTTGTTTGGTCATTTGCATTCTTTTTTTTGCCAGAATGCTGTTTTTCATTCCCCCCTGGCTTTGATTTACTTTTCACCATCTTTTGCACCTACTTTTGTACTATTTACTACCTTCCACCCAATTGATTTATTGGGCTTGATAATATATATATAAAAAGAGACTGCGTTGTTTTGCTAGTCAGATATATTTTGGTATAGAGTTTTACTTGCAGTACAACTGCAACTATTTTCTACTCCTTTCTATTACTTGCCAGACGAAATAATCAACGTAACGTAATAGCAGCAAGTCCTTTTATCCGAAAACGAACGACTTTACTGTTTTGTTGGCTTTTTTCGACTTTAATTGTTGATTTGTCTGTCCATTACTTTTATTACAAATCTTTACTTGTTTTTTACTTTTCCAACAAATCTCCAGCCAACCAACCAACCAACCAATTATTAGCTTTTTTCTTTTTAACTGACCACAATTTTTCCAACATTTCATTTGTTCGCCAAAAACCCTAACCATTATCCGCGCCACTAAATAAAATAAGTAAACGCTCTGAGAACTGGCTGTTCAGTAGAATACAAATCTTAAACTTGGACCAAATTCATAGCCACTACCATCAAGTATTTTCTCAGATCAACTTCAAACGTTTATTTGTTAATCACCTTTGCTATATTAGTTGAGAAAATTGATCAGTTTGGAGTATCGGGATTTTAGCTGGCAAGCGCTAAAGATTTTCTTCCCGCTTAATCAACAATCTGTGTCTTTTTTTAACCAATGACTAAACACCGCTTACACCCAACTCGCTCAGCCAAACTCGGCCTAGTAATTGTAGCCAAGGCCTTGCTTTTTTTTATATCCGTTATCTTATTCATATTTGGCTATTCTAAACTACTAGCCAAAGCTTCCTCAGTCGGTTAGTATACTCGATCATCAATCACACGCATGTAATTTGCTATCTTTAATCATTGGTGCCTAAATTTCTCTGCTATCCCTACCTTTCTATCACAATACATAGCTCCACCAACTCGAAACCATTCCTCAGACATTTTACATTAGACTGGAGTTTCTTGAGAAACAGTCGAGCTTTGTTGTTTTTTTTTTACCTTTACACTAGTGTTTAAGATGGACTGCCAATTCAAAACATGGTTTATAGCAACAAAGTATGCCTTTTAGAGCAATATATATGTTTTAATATGATTATATCTTGTTTATACGTTAAAACAATAAAACATATTATATAAGAAAAAATAAATAAAAACGTATATATCCAATAAGCACTGATGGAAATAAAATAAAAAAAGTTCAAGAGCTAAATACAAGTCGGAATAGAAGAGTGGTGTAGACCACCGGGTAAAGTGACCGAGTGCCATATACCCAACACAAAACTAAAAGAGCGAAATACATAAAGTATACGTATAAGAGAGTGTGAGGTGATTAAAATAGCTGGATTTGTTTGGCCATTGAGAAAAAGGTAGACTGCAAAAATCAAGTAAAAAGGAGCAAGTTGAGAGTCTAAATTCCTTGCTTTCGCCCTTTTCTTGGTTATTATTCTTGCGTTTTACTTTTAATCCATGACCAAGCTTGGAGTATCCATTTAAGATGTAGATAGTTGGCAGGTTAGAGGTTCGGTATATAAGAAGGTTAATAGGGTGGTGGTAGATATAAAGAGAGAGAAAGAGAAAACGGGAATTGAGGGGCAAATAGAAGGAGGGAAACAGGAAGAGTTAATATTGTTTTAGTAGCATAAATCCAGCAGATTTGGGCTCTGCGGATCTAGTACATTTTTCCTGTGTTTACCATGGAGCCTCTGCGTGGCTCTACATGGAAAGTCTCCTGCCTGTTCATGTAGTTGCTGTTGTAGTAGTTTGTAGCAAACTCAAACACATTTTCGTCTTGGAAAGACCCATAAGCGCTTCTTTCCCTCAACGTTATGTTGTGGGTGGTGTTGGGTTTCTTCATTGGTCTGCTGCCAACCACAGGATTGGTAGGCGACCATGGCGGATACTTGTTAAACATGCCGTTGGTTGGCGATGGCAAAAGACCTGGCTTAAGGTTGCCGCCAATGTTGTTGTTGTTGTTACTGTTGTTGAATAGTACATCTTTGTTGCTACCTCCGTTCATGCGGAGTTTCAGCTTAGGCCGAGGAAGGTTCTTTTTGGATTCTTCAATGCCCTTAAACACGTCTGCTGCAAAATCGTCGCCGCTTGACGAATCGTCATCCTTTTTTGATTCAAGGCTCAATACAGGCAGATTGAACTCGATTTTTTCTGGCTTTGGCTTGTCGAACGGAAGCTCGAGGAAGAATGGCGACCTTTCAGCTGGTTTCTTATCAACATTCTCGTTCTCTTCCGTATTTTCGGGTGTTGCAATGCTTGAGTTTGAGTCGGTAGTACTATCGTTCTCGCTCTTATCCTCTGGCTCATCAATGCTTTCATTGTTTTCTGCTTCGGTTGACGACCCGCTACCACTTGTGTTCTTTCTAAGGCTCACAATATCAAAGTCCTTGTCAACAAGTTCAAATTTCACTTCTCGGACATCGGGCGTCTTTTCTTTTTTCAAGAGATTTTTAATTGTTTTGCCATAGTTGGATATTGTCCCTATGCTGTTCTTCTTTGGATTCGTGTCCTTCAAGTCCTGCGACGACTTTTTCTTTAGTTGAGACATTGCCTTGGCCCCAAACAATCCTCTAATAGGTTTGGCATTCGTCTCTGGGTTGGCAAACTTATTTTTGACGCCAGAGTCGACATCAACTTCTCCTAGGTTCTTGTCTGCTCGTTTCTTAAAGAACATCATTTTGGCTATTGTCGCTTTATTGTCACTTTTGTTTATCGTGTTTTTCTTTTGTATGTCAAGCCAGGCTTTTATTCTGTTTGAATATATATATATATTTTTTTCTCCTTCCTGGCGTTCTATATGTTTTTGTTACTGAGTGTTGGAAAGTATCAGCCGGATATCTTGGCGCTGTTTTGACAATTATATCGGTATATACGTATTTGTATATTTATATCTTTATGTGTGTTGTAGGGCGCCTATTGAGCCAGTTAAGTTTACAGTTTGTGTGTAATAGTAGTATATTGTGGGTCTAGTTAGTTTACAAGTGTTGGGCGTATATATATATATGCGTATATATGTACTCTATAGATTGGGGTATATTATATTTATACTTGCTTTGTGTTAGAACAAAGGTACAAAGTAGGCAAAAGATTAAGGTTGGCGATAATAAGTCTAAATGGAATTTGTTTAGCTTCGTGGAATAAATGCCGCTAAGTATCTTTTATACCAACAAAGCTTAAAATTTTAGACAGCGTTTACTTTTTTCTTCTTCCTCACTCTCTTTCACTAACTAGTTAGTGATTTTTACAAAGATAATAAAGATAGTACAAACTAAACTAGCTTTAACAAGGTTGTTCCTAATTTAGGTAACCATGATTAACTTTACCCATTACAATTTAGAATCCCATGTTTATTGATTACTGTTTGTTTACACTTACAAACGTATAAACTTACAAAACCATCGTGTAGTTTTTAAAGTAATCATGCTGCCTTTACTTTTAGTTAATAAAATCCACATCGTTTTTTTTTTTTTCTTTTTTTTGCTTTAGTTAATACCGAGAGCCCAGTACTATCACTATGATTTTAGAGGCTTCGTTAATTGCTTTTTTTTTCTATCCGTCATCTGGATACGATAATTCACAATATGCCATGTTGGAATATCAACCTGTTATAAAATTCTGTTTACCAATAAAGATTATCATGTTGCGTTTAATTAAAGTAAATTATATCGATTTACTATATTTTAGGTTGCCAAAATTTCCACATTGGGTTATTGCCACCCCAATCCTCGAGCTATTGTACCAATAAATCCCCCCCCTCTCCACATAACATGCCTTTACAATTATCACCACACACATACAACTATGGCATTGGTAAAAGTCACTTTTTTTATTGGGATTTCTCTTTTTTTTTATTTTATCACAGCTTTCCCTCACTCTTTTTTATTACGATTTCTCGCTTTCGTTGCTTTTTATATTTCGCTTTATTTCAAGCAAGCAATAGTTTAACTTTCTTGACTGTTTGGCTTTATCGAGTTGGGAATAATTACAACACTTTAATTAAAGGTAAATGGAAGGGAAAAAAACACACACACTTACCTTGTTCCTGTGTGTAACGATGCCTTTCCTATTCCAGCTGCTGTTTATTTTCTTATTTGCTTACTAAAAGAAATTGGTTTGCCTAAATCAATTGAATTTTATTATTAAAAAGCCGGCCAAATTAGATCATGATACTGCATCAATAGCGTTAATGGTGTTAAACTTGAGCTCTCATACTACAGCTACTTCATAATTTGCTACTTGCCTTGCTCTGTTACTCCTCTCTCCACCGGCCGAATTAGCAGTCAGGTGTGTATTTCGTTAATTAACTGTTTGTATCTATAATAGGCTTTTCTTTTAATTAAGTTTAAGGAAAGCAACTATTTTACTCGAATGAGCTAGATGGGCTTCTTTGGAGTGTCAGCTTTGTTTATTTAATAAATAAAGTGGGTTAAAATGCCCACATAGGCAACATTATATAAACACCATTTTACAAATTAATAATGAAAAGTAAATAAAGCTGTGTTTTAAATATTTGTAAATAGCGGTTTACAAATTAGCAAACCGCAATCTACCTCAAAGCTATTTTAAAAACAAAAGTCATGCTAGATAAAGCTACATTGACTTGATTTATATAAAGAATACCTCCCTTCCATCAAGTACCATTTGGCTGAACTGGACGAATATTAGTTTGCCAAACTTGATTTGAATATTAAATATGTCAAACAGGCTTTTGTTTTTTAAAGACTGGCCATATATGTACAAATAACGTAAAAACCAAGATTGAGAGGGAAAAAATCAAGTGGAATATCTTGATAATTGTGGTACCTACATCTAGTTCACATCTAATTCCACTCTATTTATTTACGCAAAAAAAATGTAACCATGCCATTTATATTTGTAATTTTTTTTTTTACACTTGATTTATGTTTGCAGATTTAATAGTGCTTCGGGTTTTTGTTAGATGCAAAACCTGATAACAAATATTAGCTTTTTACAAAGTATGTGAATTTTTACAATCTCTCAAAGAAACCGGTTGGTTGGCTCTATCAAGCAGAGGTGGGTTACTTTCCAACTGCCCAACGCTAAATACCAAAGCTCTCGTTTTTATAACACTTGATTAATTGCTTGACTCGGCTTTGTTTTATTTCTGTCTAGCCTATCGGTTTGCAATTCAAATACACTACTTGTTAGACATTAAAACATTTGCCTTGAAGCATCTGGTGTCTGTAAACCACATAGATTCCAAAACAGCTTGATTGCAAAGTTATGCAAGTCCGTGCTTAACAAGGCCGGTATATTGCTTTTGTTGGTTGATAGCCTGTTAAACCAAAGCAGACTACCATTGAATTGGAATAGAATTATTGATCTATTTGATCTTTCGCAAAAAAAAAAAAAACTACTACAGTCTAGAAAGACTTTACTATTTAGGTAGCAAAAGAACAGTGCTGGCCGTCACTATTAACCACAAGGTCAAGCTCAAAATATTTTTGTAGAACTCAATAAAAAAAATTTGCACATCACTTGTAGATTTATGGTATCAGAGGCAGGTCAAATAGATACCAGCTTTGTGTTTTAATGGTCTTTGGTTGAGCTGTAATTTTGCAAAAACTACGAGTTCAACACATATGATTTACCCAACTCTATCCAGCATTTATAAATTTATTAGGAATCGTTATGTAACCAATATTGTAAGTTGCTGATATTATTCAATGATGATATTCAATGAGTTTTGTAAAACTAAGCTATATCAATCACAATTTGCTAAATTTTGTATATATTTGCTTTAATTAAGGTTTGAATGTATTCAGAAACTCGCTTGGTTATATTTAGAACCATTCGATAGTATTTGGTCTTTGAACAAGCGAGACAAGGCAAAACGCAAATCTGTATAAATATTTTTTTCCTTCTCAAATTTGTATATACACTTATATATTTAAAAGATGAGTTAACTCGACTTTTAACATAGTCGGGATACTTTTCCCATTTTCTTCTATTTAGTACATTGCCTAGTATTTACCAGCATTAGTCAATCTATTCCTATTAAAAAAACTACAAACTAGAGGGTATATTAGATATAAAAACCATCCAAACATAAATGAGACTCACCAACGTTGTGCTTGTAACAGGCCTGCTGCTAGTTTCTCAGTACACGGATTCGGCTGCTGTTGATCATGACCCATATAACAATAAGAACTCTCAAGAGGAGCGGGTTATCCAATCACCAAGGCAGGGCAGTATAACTAAAGGAGTCGGATTAACTGTTAGCAAGTCAAAGTTGGTGGCAAAGCAAATTAAGCAAGACAAGAAAGAATACATCAATGAAGCATATGGAAAAAAAGAATCATTGAGTGGCAGAAAAAAATCTGGTAATAGAAACCTATCTGGGAATAAAGGGCTGGTCAGAGGTTTGTCTAGATATGGTAGTAGTCCGTTTCTACAAGGTAATATGGTGGGCAATTTACTAAGCTATCTAATTAGCAACAGTAATTTGGGCAATATATTAAATAGGCAGCAGCCAAGTGAATTGGGTCAACCAGATACAGTTGTGTTGGTAAATTCTCTTAGAAGTGGCGGTATAACCAGTATAATGAATGTACAAAGATTAAGTCAATTAAGTCAAGTGGACAGGAATGAGCTGAAGAATCTGCTTAGCTATGGTGATATAGGCACAATTTTTAACCTATATAAAGATAACAAATCCGTAAACTGGAACCAACAGATATCTCAAGCTGGAAGAGCAGTTCAGGCAATTCAAGCGATCCAAGCAGCACTAGCAGTTGGAGTAATCGATCCATATCAAGCAGTCCGAGCAATAAACGATATAAAGGAGATACAAGAAGCCCAAGAAAAACAAACTGCTGAAACAACCACATCGATACAAGCCATTGAGGCGGTCAGTGACAACCAAACAACCAAACCTATTCAAGCACTACAGTTTGCCAAAAGAAGCCATATAACTATAGTAGCCAAAGTTACACAAAAAACCAAGGCAACCAAGGTACTCAAATCGACTAAATCGACCGAGATAATCAAAGCAACTAAAAAAGGCAAAGCGCGCAAAAAAATCACAACTAGTAGCAAGGGAAAAAACACTGGACCAAATAAGGTTGGTGGTGTAGATATAAACAGGCTGTTCAATGCCAAAAATCAGATGGACGTTGGAAAGATGCTCAACAAGGATGGCCAGATCGCTGTTAAGAAGCTAGCAAATGGTGATAGCAACATAAGCATGAAAAAACTGCTTAACCGAAACAGAAAACTGGACATCAGAAAACTACTTAATAGCTTTGGTATGCAGGTGGTCTAAAATATATTGGACGAGGGTGGTCAAATATATCTAAACATTATAGTAGGAGGGAACAGCCGATGTAGTATAAAGAGGTTATTGAATAGCAAGGGCTTAAGTTTTGTTGACTTGATGTTGGAAAAATAAATTATATTTAAAATCAGTAATATAATAGATGTTGGTGGGCGGTTGAACATTGTGTTTATACTAAATAAAAAAGGAGATATGGGTTTTGGATCGTTTTTAGATGAAAATGGCCAGTTTGGCATTTATAATGTGGTAAGCGGTATCGAGGATTTGGATGCTGAAAATATGTTTATCAACGCAAGTCTATCGAGTACTGGAAAACTACTAATATAGCCATACTCTTTGGAGATATAAGAGTGATTATCGGCCAAGTATGGATCTTGACAAGTCGTATTGGCTTTAATAAATTCTGTGTTAGTGTTAGTACTGTTGATAAATTCTCTTTATTAGCTTAGTTGATACATTTGTTTATAACTTTGTTCATAACGAAGTCTGTGTTATTTAATTTTTAATTTTTTCAATCCGGTGTTATTCTGATAATATATAAAGCATTTTAAATATCAATGAAAACTTTTGTTAACAAGTTCGTAACTTCTACCTCAGCATATTCTTTAATAAAAGCACCAATACAGCATTTGAGAAACGGCCAATAAATGAGAGTAATGTTATTAAGTTGGTCCCATAGCATATATTATGTGTTTATATTATAGAAGCATAATGCAGTATTTGAATTACTTCTTGGAGCCGTCTTTTTACGAATTCCTTTGGAGATACTTTTGACACCTAATTGCGAACTTTCCTCGACGTAGTCCAACTGTTCTGAAGAGAGAAAGAAACAATCCTATTAAATAACACTGGCTCAAAAAAAATTCAATAAAAAAACAAGACAAAGGATAGCTTGAAGATAATTATAGACCAACGTACCAAGACTACAACTTCCATATTATACCAACTATGGGACTTGTTTAGAATGAACAAACGTGTTATCCATATGCTTTTGATGTTGATGTTGATTTCGATCGAGTTACTTTGATTTTTGATTTTTGATTTTTGATTTTTGATTTTTGATTTTTGATTTTTGATTTTTGATTTATTTGCAATAGAACCGACTTGAGTTGCTTTTACTCGATTTATTTTGTACTCGAGAATACTTTTTTTAAAAATTCTACCAATGCTAAAAGTATATTTATTGGTTTAACATTGAAAGAACCCAGTTTCGTTTTTTTAGCAATTAATACAGTCGTACTACCTTTAAATTTTTATTACCGCTGGTTTTGTATTATATTACTATTTTTAACCTTATTACCGCTGAATTTTGCTTTTATTACCGCCAATTTTACAATTTTATTACAAACTTTTTTGGTAAACTATTAATACTCTTAACTCTATTTATAACATTTATCGGCATTTCTACTATTGCAAACTGGAGATCAACTCCTGCGGTTCATGCAAACTTGACCAACTAAACGCAATGGTTTTCTCATTGTTACAAAACGTAATTACGTTATTAATTGGCTTTTTTCGAAGGCAAAAAAAAAAGTGTAAATACAGGGATTAAGCTACTGCCAGAGATCACTTCTGTGATATTTTAACAAAATTTTTGTGTTGCTAGAGCACCTGATCAAGTGTTATCATATTTGTGGTGGTATATCTCTGGTTTTGGTGGCTTTTCTCAAGATGTTGACTCTAGTAAGTCACTCTAATTTAGACTTCACAAGATGTACTTGTTTGACTTTAAGCTGTACTATTTGGGGTTTGACTTTTTCTGTATAAATGACTACATGTAGTCTCGAATGAATCACCTACCACTGCTATCTTGACTGAAAAAGAGCGGCTCTGGCCACTGCCATTGATCAAGAAGTCAAGCTCAATATCTTTATAAATCGCTTATGCATTTATGGTTCCTGGAACAAGTTGAATGAATAAAACCATTCTGTGTTTTTATAACCATTGGTTGAACTAATTGGGACCTTAGTGAAGTACCTTCCTTACTGAGTGATTATAAAGCTACAAGTTCAAGAAATAAGGCTGTTTATGACTTTTGCGTCAACGACGGGATTTGTTCAAAAAAATTACGTTTTATGATAAATTAATACCATCCAACACTTATGATTCAATTAGTAAAGTTAATGTAAACGGTTTTGTAAGATGTTAGTCTTATTCGATAATGACATACAATATGTTTTGTAACACTGCATGGTATCAGTGACAGTTGGTTGAACTTTGCAATAACATTTATGTTTACCGGCTTTTTCATCCGGCGTAATTTTTGTTTAATCTTAGTTTTCGCGTCCCAGTAAAGTCTTCATTAAAAGTATATTTATTGTGCTTTTATCAAAGAAAAAATTTACCGCAGGTTTATTCTTTCAATCACTACTTCTCAATAACAGGCAATTGCTGCTTTAAGCGTATCATCTTATTGGTTTATGTCTACTAATTTTGGCTATATTCAGAAATCCATTTGGCTCTATGATCAGGACAATTCAATAGTATATGGATTCTGAAAAGCGGGCGAAGGTAAACGCCAAAGTATATAAATACCTTTTTTTTTCCTCAACTTTTTTTTAAAAACATCGTCTCAACCATTATAGTCGCAATCCATTCTCATTTTTTATATTTACCAGCATTAGTCAATCGATTTTTGCTAAAAACTACATACTAGAGGGTATATTAGATATAAAAACCATTCAAACATAATATGAGATTCACCAACATTGTGCTTGTAACAGGCCTGTTGCTAGTTTCTCAGTACACAAACTCGGCTGCTGTTGATAATGTCCCATATAGCCATAAAAGCTCTCAAGAGGGGCGGGTTATCCAAGCGGATCAACTAGCCAGAATAGCCAGAGTAGTCAGGGCAGCCAGACTATCCAAATCAAGCAATGCAGTCAAATCAACTAAAGTAACCAACGCGTCCAAAAAAGGCAAAGTAACCAAAAAAGGCAAAGTACCTAAAAAAGTCACAACTAGTAGCAAGGGAAAAAACACTGGACCAAATAAGGTTGGTGGTGTAGATATAAACAGGCTGTTCAATGCCAAAAATCAGATGGACGTTGGAAAGATGCTCAACAAGGATGGCCAGATCGCTGTTAAGAAGCTAGCAAATGGTGATAGCAACATAAGCATGAAAAAACTGCTTAACCGAAACAGAAAACTGGACATCAGAAAACTACTTAATAGCTTTGGTATGCAGGTGGTCGGGGGTATGCTGAATAAAAATGGCGAGGTAGACTTGAAGCTTGTTAAAAAAGGGAGCGAGAGACCTGATGTAAGGAAGCTACTCAACCCAAGCGGCGAGGCGTTCATCAACGCAGCATCGAGTAAAGCGGGTGCGTTTGATATTGGCAGCGTGTTATACAAGCCTAATCGTATAAGTCTTGGGCTGTTGTTGACTGAGGAAGGAAAGCAGATTTTCAAAAGGGTTCTGAATCCACTTGGACAGTTCAATGTTGATAATGTAGTGCAAGGTAGCGAAAATTTGAATGTTGAAAAACTTTTCAGCAGCGCAAGTCTATTGAACGCTGGGCAACCACTAGTATAACAGAAGTTTACGAGTGGCCAGGAGAGCAACACTATCGGCTAAACATCAGAAATCATAGGAATGTATATTGACTTTATCAAAGCATGGGTTGTTTTTATTATTAGTATTATCTTTACTATCATTATTGATGATTGCGGCTAAGCCTGCACTATTTCAATAAAACATTTTAAACAATATATGTTGAATTTACTTTCCAAGCATACAGTTGGAGGGTACCTAACGGTAAAGTTGATGAAGCTTTTTTTTTTTTTTTTTTTTTTTTTTTTAACCCACACACTCAAAACCCAACATTGTATAGATTGGTAAGAGATATTATTATTATTATTATATGTAGTTTTAAAATCGAAATTGGAAATATAGTAAATAGGGTTTCTTGATGGAAAATGAAAAAGAAACAAAAGAAAAACAGAAAATTGACAAACAAAATAGAAGATTAAAATGGTAAAACGACAAAATCACACCAACTCTTGATTATCAGCTCCAGCTTCAACTTGATCTTCAACTTGATTTGTATCTTGGTTTGTATCTTGGTCAGCGTCAAGAGATGGAGATTGATCTGGAACGTGAATTGTAGCAAGTTTAGATGAGCAGTACTGAGTCAAAATACTATAGAGTTCCTGAGTATCATTGTTGAGGTTGGTACAGTCAGGAGTCAAAAGGTTGAGGGAGTCAGAGGACACGACCAGTTGAAGATCAGCAACAAAATCAGCAATGGGTTTAGCCTGAATGGCACAAACCTTATCAAGAACACAAAACTTGTCGTTGGTATCAAGCACCAGCGCACCAATCGCAACCAAAGAAAACGGAACAAGCTCTGCCATAACCAAACAGTACCCGTTAAACTCAACACCAGTAACACGCGGCACATACGGCGATAACCGAACCAACACATCAACAAAGTAAGGAACCATCGCACCACTGTCAGAACCAGCAGCTCTACTGACAGGTTTAATTGTCTTGATGGTGTGCAAAAGAGCGAAAAAACCGAGTTTAGGCACCGTGTTGGTATCGACAATGTGTGCAACCAACTGGTCAAAAAGCCCAACAACACACAAATCAAACATCCCAGCGTGCTTGGCCAACACACTGTGGGCTACAGACAACACTATTGTGATTGCACTTGCCTGGGACTTTAGGGAAACATCGGCAGTGGTGTTTGTACACGTGTACGTAACAAGAGTGTACAACATACACTGTACCAAACTGGGTTCATCGTCGCTTTTGGTCGTACAGTTGGCGGCAAACCGGCTGATGGTGTTTGCAATGACCGTCCTGAACAGGCTGCGGTCCGACTGGCTGCCTTCCAACATCGCCGCCGCGCTCATCAGGTTGTCAATGACCTGGTCGGTTGACAAGTACTGGAATATGGGAACCAGAAACCTGACCTCCAGCGCCCTCTGCTTGACCATCTGGTAAACCGCATCGACAAACGCGTGCCTGAGCGTGTCGTTCCAACTCGAAAGTCGCGACGCTGCCACCACTAACACCCGCAGCACCAATGTCTCGGCCCCAGTTGGGAACGCCTCAATCGCCCTGTACACCTGCATTATATCCCTAGCAACCATCGCCTTCACCAACGGCTCAGCCATCCTCCTCACCACCGCCTGGTCGCCAGCTCGCATTTCCCCATACAACCCAACCAGTTCCCGCAAGCCCTCCTCCATCCTGTAGTTCAGCGCCAGTGCTACAAACAGATCCAAACTTGCCACTACCAACGCCTCCCGCCCTACATCCACATCCACATCCACATCCACATCCACATCCACATCCACATCCACATCCACATCCACATCCATCTCCTTCTTTTCCTCTTTATTAATCAATTGTTTAGCCTGGAAAGTTGCGACTTTAGTGGCACAGTCTAGCAGCTCTTGCGAACGATACGTACCACCGAGCAGCTGTACAATAGTGTACACTACATTCGCACGTATTTCTGTCACTGCATTACTGCTATTGGCCAGCAGCAGTTCAACGACCCGTGATCTGTACACCGGTCGGGACACAAACAGACCCTTCAGCGCACTCACCGCGTATATGGCCTTGTTTGTTGTCAGCTTGATCCACGCGTCCAGCATTGCAAACAGTTCCTCTGGCAGAACAGGCAGATCTATCAGGAACCGCATCAGCATCATGTCCTTTACTCGCCCAGTCTCCACCACATTGCTGCTGTGGTTTGGAAACTTGATCATCAAGTACCCATTGGTTTCTGCCTGCTCGTCTATTCCTACACTTGCCTTTGCCACCAACCCCTCATAACTTTCAGTCCCTCCTTCAAACTCACTCCCAATTCCTCCCCCAATTCCTCCCTCAACTTCTGCCTTTATACTTTTCCCAACCTCTCTTTCTTCTACCTCTATATCTGTCTCCTCATCCAACCCTTCTCCTTCCTCAATAGCCCTGGTTTCTGGCTTTTCTATCGGGTCTGGGTTTGTCATCACTAAATTCTCTATTATTGACTGTCCAAATTTACATACCCACTCTGAATAATACTTTTTCACCGCTTTTATCTTTTTGGCTTCCTTGCTTTGCCTTGTTAAAACCACATGGTGCATCTCATGAAACATCATTATTGCCATCTCGTAGCTCACTCTCGGTGACTCTACCATAGGCTTGAACACTTTTAAATACAAGTACCGCTCCGACCCCAACTCCATTCTCAAATTCAAATTCAAATTCAAATTTAAATTCAGCTTTGATTCTAATTCTGACTCTTGTTTTAATTGGCTTATTTCTGATTCTGCCTTTGATTGGTCCATATCTGATTCAAGATCTGATTGGCCAGACTCTATCATTATCAGATTCGTCGTCAGTCTTACCACTAAAGCCATCCAATCAGCTATCCTTTCTCTAATGACGCTATTATTACTACCAACATCACTTCCTCCACTAAAAATATCAGTACCGACTACTGTTGTTATTGGTGTTGTTGTTGTTATTGGTTGGTCTGGGTGTAGAGGCCATGCTGACTTCACATCTGGTAAATGTAGTCTGAAAAGTGCAGCTATTGACCCAGCGTTACTGGAGTCTATTCTTCCTACTGCCTGCATTGTCAAGTACTCGCCACTTGCCAGAACTCTTTCTAGGCTTTCCTTCCATCCGTAGTCCATACTTTTCTCTTCAAGTTCAGGTTCGATTTCTTCAAGTTCAGGTTCGTTTTCTTCAAGTTCAGGTTCGTTTTCTTCAATGTCAAATTCGTTTTCTTTGTTATCCGGTTCATTTTCTTCAGCCAAATAGTCGTGTTTTATTGTCGCTCGATTTGCTCCATCTTCAAGTTGTCTTAGTAAATCTTCCTCATCTATTTCTACTTCTATTTCTGGCTCTATTTCTCTTTCTATTTCTATTCCTAGTTCTCTTTCTGGTTCTATTTCTGTTTTGGTTTCTACACTTTCAGACCACCTTGACTTTTTCACTCTTCGTTCCTCACCACTTTTCAACCCATTCAAGTTTATATTGATTGGTTGTTCCATCAACCCTCGACTTACAATCTCCACCAATTCTTCCAACCCCAAATTAAACTGTTTTATCAGCCCAATACTGTTCATTAACGCGACTTTTTCTTTATCAACACCACTACTACCATCACTACTACCATCACTACTACTAGTACTAATATCATTGTTAACATTATCAATCCCGCTTTTTCGTTTTAATTCAAGACTGTTTAATTTTTCCTTTTCCTTTAGTATTATTTGTTCTTTTTCTTTTGCCTTTTGCACCAATAATTCCTTTTCTTTTATTCTTTCTTGTTGTCCTATATAGTTTTCATACTCTTTGCTTTTCAGGTTGCGTAACAATTCCTCAACAAACCCCAGATTCTCCTTCATTCTTGCCTGTCTAAACAGGATAAACAGTCCTGTCACGCTGGTTTTGTTCAAACTTCTTTTCACAAACTTTGACTGTTTCTTGTTATTGAAAATCGTAATCAGAACTTCGTTTAGAACTTTTGTCATCACGTTGCTCAGGAACGGCCGTGCTTCCATTAGAAACAAAATATTTGCTATTATCCCCTGCAAATTGCTCAGAACATTCTTTTGTCTCTGGCTACTTACCCTCATCACCCGCACCAACTCCTGCAGGCTAATTTGACCCTCCCTCACCACTTCACTCCTGTTTATATACTTGTGGTTTTCTCTTATGCTGTCCTGCCCCTTCATTTCGCTCTTTGACGGTCCTGCCTCTCTTGGCTTCTCTACCTTGTGGAACTGTATCACGCATACCGACAAATACTTTACAATCCTCTGCACCATCACTGAATCCACCCCTAGTTCCTCCTCTCTCTTCAACTCTACCTCTACCTCCACCTCTACCTCCGCCATTTCTAAAGCCTCCAAACCCTCTCCCTGTTCTCCCTTCTTTTCCCTCCTCACTAACCCCAACACCAAACTCGTAACCCTCTTCATCTTCTCCCATTCCTCTTTCCACGTCTCCCCTTCATCCTCGCAACTATTCATTATTGCATTCATTACTTTCACTTTTCCTTTTCCTTTTCCTTTTCCTTTTTTTCTTTTTCAATAATATATCAAAATATACTTTACATTTCCAATCTCATTTTATCAACTCCCCTCCTCCTTCTATATACACTTACCATCGTTTAAATAATATCGGATACACAAATGTCGCTGCCTGGATCGCTTTTCTCCCTATTACCACCGGCGTTCCTTCTGTCTCCAACGCCTTTATAATACTATCAATATACTGTCCCATCACTACAAACACATTTCATTCCCTTTATTATTTCTGCTCTCTACTCTTTTTAAACCTTCAATTCTCAATTCCTCTAATTAACTCCCCCTCTCCCCCTTCCCCCTTCTAACGTTCGTCATTACATCTTTATTTACATTTCCTTTTACTTACTGTATTTCTCTTCTCCTATACCAAACATCCCTTCCCCCAATCCAACCCCTTCTTCCATCACATCAAACCCCCATCTCCCCATAACTATCAAAAACCACAGCTGCACATCCTTTTCCGAAACCTCTGCAAAACGCCTTCTTACCCCTCCATCTTCGCTACCCTCTCCATGAACCAATCCTATCGTTATTCCCACCGCCTGCGCCGCCAATCCAAAGTAATTCGTCACCAGCAACCCTGGATTCTTTCCTAACAACTCTACCAGCTTTTCTAAACTCTGACTCTCTGGCTCCATCGCATTCGTCGCTCTCTCGTACAGCCTCGTTGCTTGTACTTCTGGTGGGTCTTGTTCCTCCATTCTTTTTTTACTTTTTTCCTTTTTTTTCTTTTTCCTTTTTTTTTCTTTTTCCACTCGTTGATCCCTTCCTCTACTTTGCTTCCAGCTTTTACCAAACCTACTGCTGCTACTGTTTTTTTTTGTCGTTGTCGTTATTGTTACGTTTAATCGCTTGCTTTCTTTTGCCCTATCCCTTTCTTTACCAATCCATCCAAATTACCAAATTTAAACCAAAAAATAAAATAAAAATCCTTTTTCAACAAGTTTTTTTTTTTCCCGCTATTATTTCTTTGTTTTCACTATTTTCGTTTTTTTTTTCTTGTATGTTTCTTTGTCATTGATTGTTTACTACTTGTATCATTTATTTTTGCCTTGCTGCTATTAATTTTTTTTTTTACTTGCTTTTGATTCTAGTTTTGATTTAATACGTGTTTTTTTTTACGCACTTTTTTCTTTCTTTTTTTCCCTGCCTTCTTTTGGTTCTTCATACCGCCCATCCACGTTTATGTTGGTTGCGTTCGTCAAGAAAATAAAAGCAGCAAAACATACTCATCCTCTTCTTGTAAAAGAATCCAACTATTCCATATTTACATTCTTTTCCTTCAATATTCTACACCATTTTACCTCTACCTTTACCTTCTCATTTATTTATCTTTTTTTTTCTTTTTTTTTCCAAAGTTATTATTATGAATAGTAATACTATAGCAACCACTTCATATACTTGCGGTAACAGCATTTTGATCCATACTTTTATTTATTTCAATATTTTATTTCATGTTTCTTACCAGTATAAACCAGCTTCATAACATCATGCTACAAATTTTATAATACTTTTGTGTCCGTCATTTTATAAACTGCTTTTATTTCACTAAATCGTCTTACTATGCCTATTCATGTTGCACCACCGTACTACCGGTTTCTACTAAATCGATATACTATTAGTATTCAACTGCCTCGTCATAATCACTTTTAGTTTGCAACGTTCTATTTCACTAATGATCGCAGACAATATACTTTATCTCGCCGCCCTAATTTGTTCTGTCAATGTTTTTACCAACATACTTTAGCCGCAATTAATTAATTAATTAATTGGTATCTAAAGCTTCCGACTTTAATCGGTTTAAGTTTTCCATGTTCCATATTCCATGTTCCATTTTTATTATGTTTATTATGTTTATTATGTTTATTATGTGTATTATGTGTATTATGTTTATTATGTTTATTTATTTATGTGGTTTACTGGCAACAGAATCAACATGTTCCATTTTTAACTTTTCTTAATAAACTATTATTTTTTTGCTCCCATTCGCATGTGTGCAATTGGTAATGACGCAGACCGTATACATTTACAAATAAAACCACTTCTTGCTCTGGTTTGTTACTCTTGCATTAATTGAAACTTGAACTCTGTAAACAAAATACCAACTGTATCCATATATATCACCGCTCTTTATTCATTATACTTTTTGCAGCAGTTCTTCAGTGACGTGGTCTAAAGTTATATAACAACCCCCCCCTTCCAAATTATACAACGCGCTCTTTTTACCAATTCACAACAAACAGCATCCCATTTGGTATACATTTACCCTGCTTTGTAAGCAAGCTGTTGGTCGCCCAAAAAGTTATGAAAAGTGTATGGGAAAAAAATTAATGTAAAAATAGTTTAAAAAGTTTAAAAAAGCTTAAAAATATGATAGATAAATGCAAAAACCCCGGTAACTAAAACCACAAAACAAAATGACCCAGAAAGCTACTAGGTAACCGACAAACGCTTTAAGGTAGCTGAGTATGTTGTTGACGTTTTTTCCAATGGATTAAAATTTTTATTAATAAAACTACCTGAACATATATTTCAATAAAAGAAAAAAAAACTACCTGAACATTGACAACTCATCCATTTCCATTTCTATTTCCATCTCCGTTTACTTTTTTTTTTCTCCTACTTTAATTTATTTTTTTTCCCATTTCATTAATGTATTGATTCAAGAATAGAACAAAACGTATTTTAAAGGCGCATGATACCCATGAACACCTGAATTGCTGAATTTGATGTATCTGCGCTTACCATCTTGTGATGTGTTTACACTAATACATTGTTACCTGTGCCATTTTCTTTATAATTAATGACAACAGCTGAAATAGTCGTAAAAGATAGAAAAAAAATACTTCGATTTTATTTGCAATGTGAGCTTGTTGTATAGCTAAATAGGCAAACAATCCAAAGTGCTGTATCATTTCCTTGGTCACGCCAAATACAACTCCCTCCTTCAATATCGGCACTGATTAAAATGTGTTTTATAACAGGATTAACTCGTTCAGTTAGGGTTTATAATGCATTAATCTTGTCATTACAGTATCTCCTCAGTAACAATGGCGTACTGAAGTAAATATTAAACAAAACTAAAACAAAGTTACAAAGAAAAAAAAAACATTCGAATACGAATAATGAGTGCGAATAACGAATAACGAATACTTGAGAGAACACATGTAATTTAAAAAAGGCTCGACTTTAATTGTGTTCTTGTTTTGTGCGCAGTTTGTTCCTTTTCTTTGCATCTATTGGATCTCAGTCAATCAACTAGCTGTTATTAAAAAAAAGGTCATTCCCAGCTACAACACTTTTCTGCAAGATGTGCACAAATGTAGATTAAAGCTGCATTATTCCTTTAACAAGTTCAACAATGCATTGCAAAAAATAAATCTCCCCAAGTTTGTGTCTAGTTACTTTTGTATTTGATGCCGACACACCCCCCACCCATTATACTTCAGAAACTATCAAAAATAAAATAGCTGCGACATTAAGCTAGTAATCGAATGAGGAAATGAAAGGAAGATAGATAAGGTACGAAAAAACAATAGCTTGACAAGGATCTTCTAACTCGGAAGAAAACAAAAAAAAATCCTAATGGCAACTGTGTGTGTGTGTATACTCAAACAAGCTAATCAAGACAATCTCATACGCCTAACTGACGTTTTTAGTCAATTAATCAGTGGACTGCACCATTGATTTTTAAATTGTCGTTTTGTTGCTGAAAAATGCTTCAATTTACCTTTTTGCCAAGTATATTTTGGCGCGGTTTTATCTCATATTCCTGCCCAATTTTGTGCTCCTGATGTTTTTTTTTAAATTTTTTCTATTGAGGTTTATTATTGCTAACACTTTCAGATGTAAATAATATATCGCAAAGTAGAAATATCTTGTTCTATGTTTTCACTTAAATACCTCACGTTTTCCAGACTTTTTATTTCGTCACAAGAATTTTTATTGTATTTTTCTCACTATTTGTAGAACTTGGTGCAAACAAAACATATAACTAGACTCAAAACTATATACTAAACTTAATCCAATTGTATATTATACTTCAGCGTTTATATATCACCCACCACTGATAATACACCGGCTGCTTTAAACCCTAGACAAATAAAAAATACTTCGCATCCCCCCCCCTCCCTAAACCATACCTTACATCTTTTAGCCTAAAACCTAGTCACAACTCCAGCTTACCCTGTCAGCAACCAAAAGTAGATATAGGATATAGGTACGCACATATAACACCTGCAACCATACTACCCTATTAGTTGAAACTGTAGTGAACTCTGCTGTGTTCTGGCATTGCTGTGTTTGTAGATAGATAATAAGGCACGGAAAAGTATAGTACAATGACATGATATATCACAAAGCTGAGCAGCAGCATACTTAATCAGAACCAC
This sequence comes from Capniomyces stellatus, assembly GCA_001661515.1. Lineage (NCBI taxonomy): Eukaryota > Fungi > Kickxellomycota > Harpellomycetes > Harpellales > Legeriomycetaceae > Capniomyces > Capniomyces stellatus. Next base: position 225,585 of record LUVW01000023.1, read on the forward strand.
AACCACAAAAAAAAGATCTCGCTTGTACTTTTACAGCGCCAATCCCATACAATCTGGGATTTATTTATTAGTTTCTTTTCATGATAGTCGTATACAGAAAAAGGAGAAAAAACAAGCAAAATACTAAGAAAAAGCAAAATACTAAGCAAAAGCAAAAGCAAAAATCGGTGTCCAAGTTACTTTGACTTACAAACTCAAAACTCAAAACTCAAAACTCAAAACTCAAAACTCAAAACTCAAAACTCAAAACTCAAAACAAAAAACAAAAAACAAAAAACAAAAAACAAAAAACAAAAAACAAAAAACAAAAAACAAAAAACAAAAAACATATATACCAAGAACATATTAACGCCAGAGCTTTACCATGTTCACTAACAGAGGAATAGAACAAAACCATATCCTATCAATAACCAAAACAAAATTCAAAAAAATAGAAAAATGCCTAACAGAAAATAAAAACATTTCCCTCCTAAACTCGGTCCTGACAATAAACCTATACAACTCGTTGACAAGCAACGGAAGCTGTATATACTCCTCCAACAATTCGAATGGCTCAGGAAGCTTGGACAACTTGAAGCCCCAAACCCAAAATAATCGACTTATTAAAACCGACAGCAGCACACACACAGATAACTCGAATGCAATCACTTCAAACCAAAAAGCTCAATGCTACTATGATGATTTGGGAGATCCACAGACGGATCCATGTAGCTACAACTATGAGTGTTTATCTAACCCAAATAACAACTCATACTATGATTGCAACCTTGAAACCGAGTTGAATCACTGTAATGATAGCTATATGAACGAACTGTTTTATTATGAACCTCTCCAAGACGGATACGTTTCAGAAGAGTACTTTGAGGATACATCAAACTCCGAAAAAAGCTGGTTTGACTCTTGTGTGTTTGAAGCCACATACATCAAACACGAAACCCTAATGATAAACCAAGATTTCCACAGCGAAATGCTCTACTCTGAATTCGAGTATGACTAAGTGTGCCCAACCTTTAATACAACTAAAATAAAAGTCTCTTATCATCCCTACCGCAACCCCTTAAAAACAATGCAACTACGATTCTCACCTGAACAATACTTGGCGACCTCTACGAGGAAACCAGGAAAAATATAGAACTAGGCTTAAGAACAGTGAATCGATTAAACCAACTCTTGTATTATATAAAAACAATGTATGAAAATTGACAATCAAGCAAGTAGCGAAAAGAGATTAATTGAAACAAAAAAACATCCTCCCCCTTCAATTAACCGAGTTTCCAAAGACCTATGGAGATTGATGCCAATGATATACACATTAACCAGTATTGACTACTGAGCCGTTATGTTCAAAGAGTATAGCTGGGCAAACCTCAACATCCTTTATCTTCTCATACCGAGCATGATACTATCCAGGAACCCCTACTAACCATAATTACCCGACTTGCAGTTACCCACCGATAAAGCCTTGGTATAACACAGCCTCATGGCTTACTGTAAATTCCAATCCTTATATCTACAACCACACCAGCTTAGCCGATACAACTCTTTTTATATATGATTATCTTTTGTTTTATCTTTTGGTCTATTTTTTTTATTTTTTTTGCTAAGTTGTTTTATTTTGTCTTTTTCAACATTGGTTATGTTGGTTAATTAATATTAATTGGTTCTTAAGGGATTTTGCTCTAAAGCTTTATACTGTTTAAAATTTTGCAAGTTGGAACTAGTTGAAGTAAAATGTATATGTGTGTATGTGTATATGTGTGTATGTGTGTATGTGTGTATGTGTGTATGTGTGTATGTGTGTATGTGTGTATGTGTGTATGTGTGTATGTGTGTATGTGTGTGTGTGTGTGTGTGTGTGTGTGTTTAAACTTTTTTTGCTGGCTTGGTAGCCAAAAACATGGCAATGCCTGATTTCGACGAAACACATATGTAAATATCATGTGTGTTATACATATTTGCATGAACTTCAAAAGGGCCAGAGTAATTTTAGCACGCATAGCAAAAGAAGCCCTGAGCGCTACATTGTTGGTTTATTAGTATGTGGTTTGCTATTGGGTTTAGTTATATAAAGGTACAAAGTGCGATGGTATGTGTTTCACTCGATTTATAGAGCCCATATGATATTTTGGCCTGGTTTTTTACTACGTTCAGACATTGCCAAACGGCTTAGAGTGAGGATAGATCGGTTAGTCCACATAGACTCTGGGTTTGACGCAAACTATAGACACACATACTAACACTCGATAAGATATACTAGCGCCTGTACTTGATGTATAAAAAATACTCTTCAAAATTTGAGGTTAATTCCCAAAGTTATTTCCAGCTTTGCTTAAAACCAAGTTAAACAAGCTAAAAAAAAGGTGTTGTTTGGTGCTTGTAAAAAGGATATAGTCTCGGGTTTTGGTCTTGCCGTGCCTTATATTTACGACTACAAAGTTATTAAGGTGGATACTATGCTGGAAATATAAATTAGACCAACCGGTTTGCCAAAATGACTGTGTACAGTCGTTGGAGATGTCTTTTAGCTAGACACGCCAAGAAAACGACGGACCTAGCTCGACTGATGTTCAGTTTTCTATCGAATAAAGAATTTATCCGTTAGTTTACTTTAAAGAACCATTCTGACATAGCCAATATTTGCTTTTTTTTCACTTTCACTATTACATTTAACTTTTAAAGACATAATTGATATTGTGCGTTGGTTAAAATCCAGGTTGGTTTATTGGCTATTATGGATTCAAAACTAAGATAATAAAGTTGAAATAAACCAAGAAACATTTATTTTAAACAGGACTAATCGCAAGCCATAAATAAGATAGCTATGCTTCAAAAATTACAGAGTGCGCATTTGTTCAAACCCATAGTAACTAATTTCCACCACGAAGACGAAGTACCAAGTGCAGGGTAGACTCCTTTTGGATGTTGTAGTCAGACAAGGTGCGGCCATCCTCAAGTTGTTTTCCAGCAAAAATCAAACGTTGTTGGTCTGGTGGGATCCCCTCCTTATCCTGAATCTTTTGCTTGACGTTGTCGATTGTGTCTGAGGACTCAACCTCAAGGGTAATTGTTTTACCAGTCAGCGTTTTAACAAAGATTTGCATACCACCACGAAGACGAAGTACCAAATGAAGGGTAGACTCCTTTTGGATGTTGTAGTCAGACAAGGTGCGGCCATCCTCAAGTTGTTTTCCAGCAAAAATCAAACGTTGTTGGTCTGGTGGGATCCCCTCCTTATCCTGAATCTTTTGCTTGACGTTGTCGATTGTGTCTGAGGACTCAACCTCAAGGGTAATTGTTTTACCAGTCAGCGTTTTAACAAAGATTTGCATACCACCACGAAGACGAAGTACCAAATGAAGGGTAGACTCCTTTTGGATGTTGTAGTCAGACAAGGTGCGGCCATCCTCAAGTTGTTTTCCAGCAAAAATCAAACGTTGTTGGTCTGGTGGGATCCCCTCCTTATCCTGAATCTTTTGCTTGACGTTGTCGATTGTGTCTGAGGACTCAACCTCAAGGGTAATTGTTTTACCAGTCAGCGTTTTAACAAAGATTTGCATACCACCACGAAGACGAAGTACCAAATGAAGGGTAGACTCCTTTTGGATGTTGTAGTCAGACAAGGTGCGGCCATCCTCAAGTTGTTTTCCAGCAAAAATCAAACGTTGTTGGTCTGGTGGGATCCCCTCCTTATCCTGAATCTTTTGCTTGACGTTGTCGATTGTGTCTGAGGACTCAACCTCAAGGGTAATTGTTTTACCAGTCAGCGTTTTGACAAAGATCTGCATTTTTATCTAGTATTTGAAGTGAGAAAGTATGTGTATATAGCAGCAGAAAATTAAAATTGAAATAAAGTTGTTTTTAATAATTATATATACTTGGCGTATTTATAATAAAAGAACAGAAGGAGCTTTTAATTTGGATGGTTGTAAATTTTAATTTATACGACAGTAGAATTTAAAAGTTGGAGCTTAGGAAGGTATTACTAATAATAGAGTTTCTGTTTGTGGAGCGTTTCAAAAGCTAGCAATGTGTAGAAATTTGTGGAAATTGGGCTTTTAATTCAAGTTTATTTGTTGGTAGCTTATGAGTTTCTATTTGTTGGTCTATTGTAGTTCAAAACTCGTTTTAGATTAATTTCAATTAAACAATTGAGCGAATTTAGATTATTGTTACTTCTAATAAGAGCTAGGCGTGATTGAGAGTTAAATAAGGACTTTTGTCCATAAATAGTATATTTTAATTTGTGCAAGTAATATTGCAGCAGTAAATTATCGGGGAGTTCCCATTCGTTGAGCCTTAGTCAAGTTTTCGACAGCTTACTGCGCACTATTGAGTTTTATTTCTTTTCGCCCCATTTTGTGGATTTTATGAGAACATCATTATCGGAAAAACATACATTATTGACGTGGAATAACAATTTGCCTTCTTGAAAAAGAAAAGAAAACAAGATGGAAAAAACTGGCTACTAGTAAAAAATGCCTGGAGTATTTCGTTACGGCACACCATTCAGCTAATAGAATGTTTTTTTACCATCTATTAGTTCAACAAGAATGCAAAAAAGAAAAAGATGACTGAGCTTCTAAGCTTAAACTATGACAACAAGTTCTAGTGCTACTTGCAATAGACCCCAAATTCCAAGATTTTCCCTTTATTTTCACTGCCAAATTATTCTTACCTATGTACAAGAAAGTGAGTAATCGACAAGCATTTAGTTTCAGCAAAAAGACAATTGGATATCTTGGCTGTTTTTTTATCAAAGGCTATAGGAAGTGGTAAGCCTAAACTCGAATCAAAAGCAGGCTTTTGGTATTTGTTTCTAAAAAAAGCATGGAAATGGGTTTTGTCTTGCAGCTAACTACATAATTAATGCATGAAATCTAAATGTTTTGCTTTTGGTAATTGGATATTACTAATAAACAGACACGTGAGATTGGAAATAGTTGGAAATAAAAGAAGAAAAAGACGTATAAAAACGCTTTGAATAATTCAATCTAATCATTTTTTTATGCTTAAAACTATGCAAGTAAATTGCCAAGCGGAATTTGTAGCGAACAAAAAACACTCGCCATTTTAATGACTTTGTTGACGTTGGAAGTTAGCATGGGGTTTGCAATAGCATTGTTCATGATTCCTAAACACCAAAGCCTTTCCCAACCAAATACCATTTACCATTCTCACAAACATATCACAGTGTGGAAAGTGCCTACTAGCAAGAAATATCCGTTACAAGCTCTTTTCCTGGCTTTGTTCGTTTGTTTGTACGTTGGTCTGTAAGGTGAAACTAAGGCCAGCTCCACCCATGGGGTTTCTGGCAATTAAGAGGGGTGGGACGGGCTATTCAAAAATTACAATACAGTTAGTTTAAGCCTCACGGTTGCCATTCCCAACTCCACACGCCGTTGGACAGCACACAAGATGGCGATATATAAATTGGTGTGTCCATTTGTAAATAGCAGAAAGCGCACTTTTGTGCTTAGCTGTGGTTGTAAATACGGGACTCCGTTTTACTTGCTGGTGTAGTAAAGTGGTACAACAACAAGATACACATCAAAAAAGAGGCATAAAATACAGCATGCCTTTTGCCAGTTACAAGCAGTAGGGAAGGGGGGGAGGGGATAGGAATGGAAAGATGGTTGGCAAAGTCTGTTTTTTTTTTGACGTTTGTCATGTGGTTTCAAATATAATTGGTGTAGTGCTAGGATGTAAATAAGGAAAAAATTAAATTACCCGGGTTCAAGCCAAGATTATCATTAAACATATAAAAGTTGTATAATGATATTTTTTTCTGACTTTGAGAAGCAGGAATATGCATTAACAAGATGAAATAGCAATGTTTCAAACGATGTGCCAAAAGTCAAAAGTCTAGAGGCATATTTCTGTCCGTGGCAGTGTTATGCCATACTATATCATATTAAACCATGCCATAACATAAATAACGCAGATCAACAATATGTAAAAATAAAAATGATCAACAAATGTTTCAATATTAATTAACGGTGGTTTTATTAACAGACTTGCATCAATCATAATCCAGGGCTAACTAGCCTTAGTGTTTGGTTAGGCGAAAGGTGTTTAAGCAAAGCCATTTGCAATTATAGGTGAATTATGGTACGTTGCACTTTTCTGCCTAGTCGAGTTTTTTCTTGGTTGCCAAAAAAAAAGTATAAATGTCAGTGGTATGTACTTTTACCGAAGCATACTTGTCATTGTTTATATCTTTTCTTTTTCGCCTTTCCTATATAACCCGTCCTATTGCAGAAAAAGCTCTGAAATACGTAGCAGAATCCAAAACAGAATTCCAACAGCCGCAATAATAAGTTAACAACAGAATGTCTTCTTACGAAATTATTTACTTTCCACTTAAGGGTCGTGGATATGTATCCCAAATAATTTTAAATTTAGCAAAAGCAAATTGGAAAAAGACCATACCTAATGTAAGTATAGTCAGAAATTACACAAATCAAACCGATTAACCCACTAAAGGAGTGATAATAACATTGAAAATAATGGTTGTGTTTTTTTAGTGGCCGGCAGACAAAAACAGCATGCCATACGGTCGTCTTCCAGTCATGATTGAAACGTGTCCAGATGGCTCAGAGTACAAGCTATGCGAAAGCATGGTCATTGAAAGATATTTGGGTCGCAAGTTTGGTTACATTCCCAAGGACCCACAGTTGGCCGCTAAAGCGGAGGAATATGTAGGTAATATTTCAGATTCGATTGAAGCTTTCCTCACCTACAACTTTAGGGGGAAATCAGCACAGCAGAAAGAAAGTATGGAAGCTGCGCTTATGTTCTTATTTAGCAAACACGAGCCCATTTTGGCCAGCAATCCAAGTGGTCATTACATCGGTGACAGTATTACCTATCCAGACATTGTTCTGTATTCTCTGTATATCAATTTGATTGAACACGGAGCTACAGATATATTTAATGAGACCAATGCCCCAAACATGATGAAGCTTATCAACAAGCTCAAATCTAACAAATGTATTAGCTCGATTGAGTAGGAGTTTATTTTTATAACTATCAAATCGTTCTCACCTTCCTTTCTCATATTTTATAGTGTTTTTTTTTATACCAAAACAAACCTAGCTTTACCTTAAAATTTGTGAAGGATTATGATGAAGGTTGAAGTTGAACGTTAATAAACAACAAAGGTAACTGTAACATGTGAATATATCTGTAATTGTAACATGCGAATATATCTGATGCTACTATTAAATACTTTATTGGCAAGTATGGGTGATTTAAATGTAGAATCGTAAATCCAGTTGAAATAAAAAGTAAAAAAAAAAAAAAAGAAGCATCTAATTTTTTTTACTAGAAATCACACCGCTAAGAGCCTGTACAGTAGCCATCAACTGAATTTGCAGCTCGTCGCTCTTTCTGTCTTTGTTTTCAAGTTCAGCTATTAGCCGCTGGATCTCCATGTTGTGATCAGCAATGCCGTTTTTCAAAGAGTTCAAGTCGCTTTTTAGACTCTGGATATGTTCAGATTGTTTCGAGATAATCGAGTAGAGACCGTTTATGCTGGACTCGATATTGTTTGGAACAGAGTATCTGTTGTTTGGGGCCATATATTGGTTCATATTTATCAGCTTACGTTTTCTATTATTGGTTGTCATGTCCGAGTATCCATCTTGACCATGTAGCGGTTGGTTCTCGGTTGCTATTGGAGCTTGTATGTCTCCGTTACTGTTGAAATCTGGGTGTGGAAATCTAGCACGTCTCCAGGGATTCATATCGGGGGTCCGATTTCTACCAGTAACATTGCTACTATTTCCAAAACTGCTGCCTGCTCCATTCTGAGGCTGGTACGGCGTGGTTGGTCCAGAAGAGTGTGGATATCCGCTACTGCTGGCTGAGCTGCCGTTGCTGCTATTTGGTTGTACAGCTTTAATGGGTTTGGGTAGCCTTGGCTGGATTGGAATAGCTGCGCTGGAGCCTGTTGGAGGAGATGTGGGTGTCTCCTGCCCCAACCTTGAGGACAGAGCAATTGAAACGCCTTTAGGATATATCTTTAATTTGGGGTTTGGATGTTCAGCCATGTTTATGGTGACAAATTCGCTCTTCTCTCTAGGCAGTAGAATGTGGGATTTGGAGCTGGTGGTACTGGAACTGCCTGTTGGCGGTGTGAATAATGGTTTGTGCTTTGTCTTAATATTTGTATGTAAATTGTTGCTGTTGCTGTTGCTGTTGCTGTTGAGGGGTCTGTGATGTTTGTAAGTACCGTTCTCGTTTTGATCCTGCTCAAAGCCTGTCTCTACTATACCGACCCTTTTGTTTCCTTCTTTGCTATTTGCTCCCAACTCTTCATCTGCATCGTTATCACCACACGTCAAAAACTCAGGCGAGTCGCTGTATATCGACTCGATTTCGAGCGCAAACACATACCCAGACATGTCTCCGCCTTCACCCCTTTCAACCAGTAGCCGCCGTTGCGTTTTGTAGATCCTTAAAATATTTCTCCATCGAACCAAACACGCTTGTGAGTTTCGCTCGTATCCCAGTAGCTTTAGGTTTTGCACCACTTTGACAAATGTTGAGTTGGACCGCAGCTTCAGCTCTCTTTGCTGTGGATGTAGATCGTCTGTGATTTTGCACAGCTCTTTTAACATTAACGTTGTTTCTTCCCGCGACCAGTTTCTACTTCGGTTGAATTTCGGCGTTAAAAGCTTAATGCTGCTGTTGATGTCCATCTTCGCTCCGCTACTACCGCTGCCGCTGGTACCATTTGATGACACAATATTTCTTCTATATATATCCTCTTGTGCCACCATCATACTATCGCTATCTCCTAGTGACTTGCTGTTGGTGCCCAGTCGATGCTCATTGTTCTTATCATTGTCTCTGTTCTCATTTCTGCCCTCATTTCTATCCTTGTTTCTGTATTTTTTCCTTTCGTCCTCTTTATATAACCTATCATCATCATCTTTATGCCTATCCTTATGCTCATTGTTATGCTCATAGTTATGCTCACCATTATCCTCCTCATCATCATTCATTCCTTCTTCCCCCACTGCCACTTCCACTTCCTCTATGTGTTTATTTGGGTAGTTTGCTAGTGCTTGCTCAGATTTTGCGCTGATTTTTTTATCACACTCGTCAGATGTATCTACATCGTTGTAATTTCTATCGCTCTGGTTTTGATCCCTATTAGCATACTGAGTCTGATTCAAGTGCCTTTGTGGACTTTCAGATTCTTTCTCGCTCAAGAACCCACCATTGCTATTATAATATGCTTCGCTGTCCGCCTTATCTAATTGGTCAGCCTCTTCACAATGTACATTATTAACGGCGCCGTTTTCATATAATTTTGTCTCATTCTTTATTCCTTTGCCACTAAACACACTATTTTGGCTATTTGTATACCCACACTTAATGGTCATAATTTCCGTATCGCCGTCATCTAGGTTTATTTGGCCATAAGATCCCATGGTATTGCATCTACTTTTTAGATTTAGTCCAACTAAAACTAGACCTTTACAATCGAACAGAGTACCACGGCTACTACTTTTGCTACAAATAAAGAAAGTTATGCAAATAACTTACTGCCCCTCCCTGTTTAATTTTTATCTTTTAAGGAATAGGCCACCTGTATGCAGCTTGTATTATTTTTCCAACTTTAAAACCACACCTATTCCAAAGTCTACAAGTATCAACGCTACAACTATATTGTTTTCCTAGGCGCTGTGCTTTGCTTTTCTGTCTTTATCGTCTTTTACTATGTCGATATACGCCAACTCTGAATCGCTGTGCACTCAAAACCACTTTCTACTCATAAATATATCCAGGCGAGGCAAGACGAGTCCACTATTTTACTTGAATTTTTCTTTTATTGAGATTATACTGTTTAATTTCGATCGAAAGCCTGAATTTGTGTCTTGTGCTCGATTTAGCTATAAAACAAGCACACCAAAATAAAGTTTTTGTGGTATTTCGACTTTATTCTCTAGGCTATTGTCTGCCTTTTTTTTTCTTTCCGAGTCGAATCGCTTTCTTGGGTTTTGAAAAGTATACGCCTGTATTTGTTTTTATTGTTTGGACGGCACTTTTAAGGAAATAAAACTGAGTAAGTGTCACTTCAGGACCTTTTATTCCTTTGGTAATAACACACTGTCCGGCTTGTTTCTGTTTGTTGAGTAATTATCGAGAGCTTTTCTTCTTTTTACTTGTTGCTAAAAGTAGCTAGGATTCATCTAGTGTTGAGTAAGCAACATTTTTTTAGATTTTAACGCATAACGAGAAAATCGAGAAGGTTTTCGAGAATCTTGAACTTTTCAGTGTTTTTTTTTACGTTTTTTTTTTCCTCATGATTTGATCCAATATATGAGCTCAACTTTAATATCTTTCTTGACTGCTAAAAAGCCGTTTAAACCCAATAATATGCTGTGTTTAATGGTACTTGAATTAGCCTACTATTATTATTCAATTACCACAACTAAACTGCATTTTAACTCTTCCATTGAGCCTTTTACATAACACAAACCTAATCTAAACTATTGAACACACACTACCTTCTTACTTGTTGTCTGGCTTAATATTGACCAAGAATTGTTGCAAATAGAATTGGTCGATATAACTTTTCAAAACCTCTCCCATTTAACAAACAAAAGCCCGTTATAATCAAAATTACTGTTTTTGCTTTTTATTAGATATTTTGCGGATCCTCTTTATCTTTGGGCCCATTTAGCACTACTATACAGCCATTTTATTCTTAATATAATCTTTGGGGCAATCCGTCACAAAATACGGGTTGGAAAAGTTAACGTGACTAAGCGCTTGAATTGTCTCGAGTGCAAATTATATTTTTTTTCCAGACTTTCCTTCTACGAAACAATACATTTGAAAGTACAGCACTCTTTTAATGAGCGTACGTTATTAATTGTTGGTTGTGGGTTGAGCAAGTCGTCATGCTGAGTTTACCAAAAGCCAACATTATTACCTTAATGGTCATAATTAAAAGTACAGTTAATTAATTACGGCGGTAACCAAATCATCTTAGTTCCAATAAAACGATCTCTACTTAAGCATTCATATCTGCACTAAATATACACGTGTATCTTTCTTTATATACAAAAAAAGTAGTTGTTGTAGATGTAGGAATCAACAGAGCAAAGAACTTTTTTTTTGCAAACTTTTGGCGGTTTTTTTTTCCAGGTTATTGTTGCCAGGTGTCCAATTGCTTGTCTGGCTTATTCTGAAGATTGGTGATTAGGTTTGTGTCGATTTAATTTAATTTCAATCTAATTTAAATTGATTGTGATTTGTTTTTCCATAATTTAATATTACGCTACTTGTTACCTTGATTTCTTTAAAATAACTAAAAGGGCACTGTTGAAACAAGAGGAATAATCACCACAAAACACAAATACACACCCACAAATGCACACCCACAAATGCACACACACAAATACACACACACAAATACACACACACAAATACACACACACACCACTTTTTAAATCTCGAATGGATTTACTCCCTATAATTGTGATATACAAAGAACTATATGTATTCGTTACTAAGCATACTTGTGTGAAGTATTATTTCGATTCGAGTGGTGTTCGAAAGAGGAGGGTGAGATGGATGGTGGGTGATGGATAATGGGTGATGAGTGATGAGTGATGGATGATGAATGATGGATGATGAATGATGAATGATGAATGATGAATGATGAACAGAAACACCTTTGTTAGCTATATATTTTTAATACAACGCTTTAAGCTGTGATTGCTCAATAAGAGCAAACTATTAACGAGCGGATATATTAACTCGAGTAGCATTGCCAATTACTAAACACTTGAATTTATTTCCGTTAATTGTTTGATCTGGACCTGGTTGTACTGGAGTTGGCTAAACTAGATTTATTAACCACCACTCAGCATAACTTGTGCCAAAATGCGGTTTAATTGAATCAAAATTTCTGTTGAATAAAACTTGCATGACTACTATTAGCAATATTTTTATTAACGTGTGTTCGTAAGTTAGCACATAGCAATTGCTTTTTCAATTACTAACCAAATGATTCGCAACTAAAACACCTGAAGAAAGAAATTGCTCATTTGGTGACATCGTCTGCGTCAATTAAAAGATTTTTACAATCCATTTATAATCTGCACTTTTGGGGTTTTTGGGCCGACTTTGCCGACATAAAACCTACTTCATTTTACTCGAAGTCAGTATTCTGTTCCCAAAGTTCATTCATTCACTATGAACTAGTCCTATATTCTATGTTAATAAAACTAATTTGACAACAGCTGCACCAATAAGCAGTTAAGAAAATCAAGGGCGGAATGATTAACATTCTTTCAACTCCTGCCAACATGCAGTGGTATTATTTTGAACACACGAAAAAGGCTTATTGCAAAAATAGGCTTGTTCTTGATTCACACAATTGTTATTGATTCATATACTTGCTAATTATCTAGAGCACAGCATCACACTGCCAGATTGCTCCAAGTTCAAGTACTTTATATACTAACTGCGAGTAACTGGAGTCATTGTCAAAAATGTATACAACAATGTTTGTAAAGGCCCACTTAAGCATGGGCAGATTTGTTGATAAAGGTCTGTAAAAATATGTCCATGCAATATTGGAATTTGATTGCTTTGGCTTGTATATACAAAGGCTCTGTGTTTGTACGACATAGTAATAAACCCCAACACAGTATGACGTTGACAGTAGAGTTTTGGGCCAATCTATTCAATGCGGTTATTAATTGTGTTCTCAAACGAATAGGTTCGTTTGGTGACTCTGAAATGCATCGAGTTAAACCGCCATCTAAGCCTATTGACAAGAAACTCGCATTCTGATACTCTTTTACATTTTCAGTAGCTACGTTAAACAATACCACCCCGCAACTTGGTTTATACTACTGTTCCAGTCTTGGCAGTGTGAAGTTCAATCAGTACTGAGGCTTCACTTTGTGAATATTGGCTAATTTTTGGTAACAGTTTTTTTGGTAACAATTTTTTTTTTTTGGTAAACTTTCTTGGTATATAGCAGCATATAGTCTAGCCAACATTTAGCTTTAAGTCCAACATTTAAAGCGTGTCTCATCCATACATAACCCGACCAAAAAATATATGCCTCAACGATACACAGCGCGTGTATATAACCTAACATACATGCACAAAAAGATAAACGGAACAAAAAGGGGATTTATAGCAAAAACAGTCAATTACTAAGCATGCATTGTAAGTACAGCGCTTTATCGCTTTAAAGAGATGTTATCCCTTGATCTCGCATTAATCGAACGATTTCGCTGACAGGGTTGCTGGGTACCAGATTTATCACATATAATTTAGTAAAGCCGAATTGTACTATTAAGAAAAGCAGAGCCCTAATTTTATTTACTGGCACTACTAGAATTTTTTTTTTTACTGAAAAACGCGAATTTAAGATAACTTATTTATTTTAAGATAACTTTGTAATACCCAAAAGTAAAACTGTTATTTCAATAAAAAAAACAAAAGTAAAACTGTTAATCGCCATTAAACTAAAATTCAAATAGTTTCCAATTTGAGTGCGTTGCTTTTGTTTAAAGCTCCAAACACACCATATTTTAAATTCAAACATGCAACTAGAGAACATATGCAAAAGAAACAAATTTTAGCAATATACCAATGATTAGCCATAATCATAAGCAAACTAACAGTAGAAATTCCCAAATCACAAAGCGAGGCATATAAAATAAAGAGCAAACACCAATTCAGCCAAATACCATCTCAGCCAAACACCGACTCAGCTAAACGCAAGTTCAAACATAAACGAAAAAAACAGCATATATAGAATTAATGAACAGCCAAAGCAAAAAAAAAGAAAATACAGAATTCGAATTTGAATTCGTATACGTGCGAAACATGGATGCTTGCAGAATCCCGAAAAACTCATTCTTGGCCCTTTTAAAGCACCAGCAGATCGACATTGATCAAATATACCACTTTTCTAGCTTAGGTCGATGGGTTACAGAGTTTGTATTAGGTTCATCGTACGTTGAAGAGTTTAAGGCGAGTATAAAATCAATCTCAAGAAAAAACCATCTATCCGAGTGTCACGAAATGAAGGTTGTTGACAACTTTGATCCTTTGGAGCCAATGTCGGTAGACTTTGGGGCCTGTTCGAAATTTCTACCGAAAGAAATAAACGAGCTGCTGTGGACTGAGGCTAGAGAGTCTCTACAGGCCCGCTGGAGCGCTGCGCTAAGCAATGCGGATCTACCAGGTGTTAAAGAGCTTTTTATAAGCAGGATTCAGCACTATAAGCTTTCCATTAACCAGGATAAAAGTGCTGTCGCGGGCTATTCGGACAGAAATACTAGCAAGCAAGGTACTGAAACGGTGAACGACAAAACTGAAAGGTTTCAAACTTCCTTGGAAAGCAAAAGTAAAGCCAGCAATAAAAAGGAACTATTTCATTTGGTGCATCCAAATTGGAATACACTAACACTGGAACATGTGAGCGAAATAGTTCCTATTTCTAGCGAGGAGAGACTGGTTGTATATACCGACGGTGCCTTCAATAAATACAAAGACCTGGCTGGTGTTGGCGTCTACTTTGAGTCTAGCACGTTGCCAGTCATTTCCAAACAAATAAACGAGGATTGTACAAGCGCGAGATCAGAGCTACTATCTGTTTACTATGCGCTGAGTAGCCTGGAGCAAAGTCGAAAAGCGTTGCTTAATACAAAAGAAATATGGATTTGTTCAGACAGTCGGTATGTGATTGACGGCATTAATCAGAACTTCAAGTCCTGGAAGAAAAATCGAGGGAAAACCTCCAAAGGAAAGAAAGTCTTCAACTTTGATATATTCGTGCGCTTGGACGAATTAAAGAAAAGTCTGATTTCATGTGGGTTTGCCATGTTTTTTCACTTTATTCCAGGCCACTCAGGTGTACTAGGGAATGAAGTAGCAAATCTTTTGGCACGCGCTGGTTCAATATATAAAGCATAATTTATTTTGTACCAGCCGTCAATGTTCTGTAAATGCTTATATTTTGTGAATAGACATGTTTTTGCACTTTTATAATATATACGTTTTTTAATATAGACTTTTAGTAGGATGTTTCGATTTAGTAGTGGTGGTACATTTGGGGCATTGTTTATTTAGCGGTGACAATTATTATACAACCGAATCGTTGTTAAACCCGCTTGAATCATTGGTGCTGATAGGCAGGAGGGGTTATAGCCTCCGCTCTGTATGTACTATTGCATTGCTATGGTTTTTTGGGATATATGTTTTGTAAGTTATCGAGAACTTTACCGATCCAAGATATCGCGCCTATCTGTAAAACTTACATTTAGATTCTGCAAAGGATAATTATATTGGTGCGCTATTTGTTGGGGCCTTGTGGTATACGGGCTTTTGGTCATCCTCTGTATGGTCGTAAAATAGTTTTTATTGCCAATCTGGATTTACAGAAATTTTGCTGGCAGTTCGGTTTTTATAACTTCAAGTTGGAACCAAGTGACTTGGGGGGGGGGGGGGGGGNNGGGGGGGGGGGGGGGGGTGATTTGTCAAAGTATCAGTTGGTAGACGCACTCGGAAATCAATGATCGGAAAACGTTTAGCTTTGTACAGCTTTAACGATGATTCCAATCATGCAAACAAGCGAATATAACTTTGCTTGAACTTTGAATGCGCTTTTCAAGCATCATGGTTTGTCTAACATCAGTTACTAACATCACTGGTTATATCATGCTATTTTTAAATTTATCCTAAATGCCATCATTATAATGTCACATGGCCCAAAGAATACCAAGACGAAATTAAATAAAAACATGCATTATAGAAGTGGTATGAACCTCTTATATCCTGCCTTTTTCTGTAATCTGTAATCCGTAATCTGTAATCTGTATTCTTTATTCCTCAGTATTTCTAATTTTTAGCGCCTACTTCCTGACACAAGAAACTTTTACAACAGAGCCTGGTTTACTTGTGCTCGCTGTGCCTGTAATACTTTGCTTTTATTCCCGCTCTTGTGTTTTTTTTTCTTTCTTAGTCTTGAGCTGCCGTTATTTTTCAACACCAGTCAATTGTAGTCAATATTGGCCTAGACTACTACACTTAACTTGTATCGCATCCTCTATTTGTTCTTTTTACTAAGAATGCTTGGGAATTTATCGTTATGTGGTCTATTTAAATTCGGGTTTGGTACGGTTATAATTTGTACAGGGTATACCATATTCAATTAGTATATCTGGTGTTTGGCTAAAAAGACCATGTTTAATCCAAGTTGTCTTTAAACAACAGTAGCTACGGCTCTGCTATAATTTCTATATTGCTAGCTGTACAACGTTTCTGTACACCAGAGTTCAAGATAAACAATGCGAATAGCATATTCCTCGTGTACCTAATGTTGTGCCTTGTGAACCTTTCTTGGCCTCGGGTTCAATTTTGAAAAGGTCGCCATTAATTTGATTGTTTTATTTATTTACTTGTGAAATCCCTTGTATAAATGGTTATAAATACGAGCGTAGAGCAGTTCTTTCGGTGGTCAAGGAAAGGCGTTTAATTTGTTATTTGGACTTTACCTAAAATTGGTGCGTTTACATGGCACTATTTGGCTCAAATTGGCTTACGCATTTGGTGGTGGACAAGTTTGTTTATACCAAATTGGCTCATTCAAAGGGAATGGCAAGATTATTAACTTTATAGCAATGAATTTGTATAGTGTAAATTGGTGTAAATAAAATTGGCAAATTGGCTATTGTTGCTGAGAAAAAAAAATGTTTTGCTTGAAAAGTTGAATTGGTTTATTACTTTTCTCTCCCATGTGGATATCCAGAATCTATTAATATTCAGATGTTGATAAGTGTTGAGACACAGCCAATAGAATGCAGCATGGTATTATTTTGGGCAAAAATCAATTGGTAATTGATTGTTAGTGTGGACTTTTAGTGCTAATAATGTTGGAATTTTCGAGAAGGTAAGTTTTCTCTATAAGAAAAACAGGCTTTAATATATAGAGTCGTTCTAGTAAAAGTTATTTATTCTAATAACATTCGCTGAAAACTTAACTTTATTTAATTTCACAATATAAAGCCGCTGAATATATATTTTCGCTTCAATCAGATTAATCAAAGATTTCATTATATACAATATATTTGAAATTTGGAGCTTGAAACTTGGGTTTTGAAATAAAACAGATTAAACAACTTTTACAATCTACCATCCAGCGAGCTTTAAAGCAAGGTAAGTAATAGAAACGCTTTAATATGCACCAAATACTATATATTCGTAGCTGTCATGCTTCATCTAGAGCAAACTCGTTGATGCCAAGATTGTATTTCCTCCGTGTGGTATCTTGAGGATAATATATAATTTTAAATGTCTTGTCTATACTGTAATTTGCGCATAAAACAGGAAATGTTTTAATCCCAATGCACAACACCCCCTTTTTTTCCCTAGTTGCGAGAAAGTGTCTAAATCTAAAAGCTGGGGTTTCAGTAACAACCAAGGCTGTGGATAAAACAACAGAAAAATCAATATTAACAAAAATATTTATACAAATCTTAATTAGGTTACTTGGTCGTTAAAGATATATACAATTGAAAATGAATCCAGAATAGTAAGTTTACCACTAGAGTTACCTTCTTAATTTTGCCTAGTCAATCTCTTTGGCATCGCCAGTATACAGCAGGTCCAAAAGAGTTTACTAACTTTTATTCGTTTGCTTGTACCATTCAAATAATTGACTTTTTAGCGATTATCTGTTCAAGCTTTTGTTAATTGGAGACTCAGGAGTAGGAAAGTCCTGTCTCTTGCTTCGTTTTGCTGATGATACATACACCGAAAGCTACATTTCAACTATTGGCGTTGACTTTGTAAGTCCTTCTTTTCTTCTTTTCTCATTGCCTTGATGAGTGAATGTATTGGAAAGTTCAAATATAACTATAGTCATAATTCTTTGTTTTTTTTTAAAAAAAAAAAAATATATATATATATGTTTTATATAGAAAATTAGAACCATTGAGCTTGAAGGGAAAACAGTGAAGCTCCAGATTGTAAGTCATTTTTACGTTTTAATTGGGCACGTTTTCGAGTTTTAGCCAAACTATTGATTTGGTAGCCCATTTTCTATAATTATTAACCACCAATAGTATAACTCAACCACTTTTGTTTTTGTTTTTGTTTTTGTTTTTGTAGTGGGACACAGCAGGCCAAGAAAGATTCCGCACCATCACTTCCTCCTACTACCGCGGAGCTCACGGAATCATTGTAGTTTACGATGTCACAGACCAGGAGTCTTATTCCAACGTAGAGCGATGGCTCCAGGAAATCGGCCGCTATGCTTCTGAGGGAGTAAACAAGCTTTTGGTCGGAAACAAATGCGATCTTACCGAGGCAAGAGTTATTGATTACACTCAAGCTAAAGATCATGCTGATCAGCTCGGCATTCCACTATTGGAAACTTCAGCCAAGGACTCAACCAACGTCGAGCAGGCATTCTTAACAATGGCCAAGCAGATTAAAAACCGAGTAGGTGCTTCAAACAACCTCCAGCAACAAGGCGGTGCTAAAAAGTCGCCAATAAATCTCAGCCAAGGCCAGGATGTCACCCAAGATTCATCTGGGTGCTGTTAATGTTTTATTTCTGCAATAGCTGATCTCCCTTTATATTAGCCTCTTTTTTTAATACAAATAATCATTGTGCAACTATCAGCCCTTTATTAAGTTATCTTGTTTTTCAATCAATCCAACCTGTCGGCTTTAAACTCCAATCCAATCCAATTTCTTTTTATTTTCTATTTCCTCTTTTCCTCTTCCCTTTCCTCCTGCACCTTCTTTAATCTTCCTCCTTCTGCCCCCTCCCTCCAAATCACACACCAATGCCCACCAATACATGTTCACCATGGCGCACACATCATACCATTATCAAATTGGACAATCTCGCAACACATTTCCCTTTGATTAGACGTGTATTTACTGAGCATCACTCTTCTATGTTCAAATACACTTCTTTTCATTGGCGACTACAAACTGACTTATTTTGCTATTTGAATTTGTTTGTCAGTACAAACGACTATATTTATAAACATACAAGCTCCTTTTGAAAGCACATTCTCATCATTCAATTAGAAGAATATTTTATTCGTTTATTCCTCTTTAAAAGTAAAAAAAAGTAAACTGGCTTTTTATTTAATACGCAAAAGTAAGACATAGGCTAGTCGGCTGCAGATATCAAGCCGTTCGACTCGATGAGAGCAATAAGCCTCATAACATTTGGTGCTTCTGTTTTGTTAAACACAACGGATACTCCTGCATCTTTGATCTGCTTGTATAAACCGAAAAGCACCAGGTCTGGGTATGTGACTTTATCGCCAATGTAGTACCCTTCGGAGCTTTTTGCTAAAATACTTTCATGCTTACTAAACAAAAATCTGATAGTCTTGTTGAGCTCATCCAGCCTCTCAGGCGTCTTTTCTGTGTAATGGTACTTGAAAAATGCATTCAAGGAGTCCGTGATATTACCCACATACTCCTCAGCCTTAGAAATGGCTTTTGGATCGCTTGGGTAAAACCCAAGCTTACGAGCTAAATATCGCTCAATCACACCACTTTCGCACAAAATAAACTCGGATCCGTCAGGGTTAGTTTCGACCAAAACGGGGAATCTCCCATAAGGCGCCTTGGCTTTGTCTGCTGGGTACTGGTGTATGTATATTTAATGCGGTTGTCATTAGTATTGGCTTTTCAAGCTTCCACCTTGATATTAATTGTTTATAGTGTTACAAAAACAGAGCAGGACATTATAAAATAGAATATATAGGTATATTGCTTACATCCGGATAGGTATTTTTCCAGTCGGACTCTGACAGGCTTAGAATAAGCCGGGATACATAGCCTCGTCCTTTTCCAGGAAAGTATATCAAGTTGTATGAAGACATTTTTAGCCCGAAAAGAAGAAAGTAAGTGAAATAAAGATTATTTTTTAAACTAGCTGGAATGATACCAAAGATATGTATATATGTATATTTATATTTATATATACAAACTATCTGTCTTGCGGGATCAAGGCTATTTATTTATACCGTTCACCTCAATCGTCAAAGTTGTATGAATACAGTCGATTCCTATTCTTATTTGCTTTCTATACCCTTTGTATAAGTGAAGTGTTTAAAGTTTTAGTCACAGGCTGATGACCAATAATTAGCCACTTTTTACCAATTAGCTCATACGAGTAAAGCAAAATGCAGAAACATTCAAGCGTGTTTATACTTGTGTTTCTGTTTTTGGCTAATGTTGATTATGTTTTTTTTTCAAAATTAATAGTATTGAATTTGTTTCTGGTTTTTTACTGCTTTACTGAGACATCAGAAACATTACAAATCATAATAATCTATGGAGGACTCCTCCTAACTTCTCAAGGCTAGTTTAGAATATGCGAAATGGTATATAATTGATGTGCATAGTTCCTTTATTCATGCTCTTAATTGCCAATTTGTATTTCTATTGAAGCTCAGCATATTGGTATTAAATCAGAAACAATTTAATTCACAGAAAAGCTGAGATTAAATACGGCCAATAGCTTTACAACTCAAACTAAAACACATTACACATTTACTGGGCTGCACTTGTGTTGATCGCATCAAGCATTTATACATCCCCAGTTTACATTACAGTACACATATTATATTGCTACTGTTGCTGTTCTGCTTTTGTTGCAGGTCTAAACTGATAAAGAGTTCATAAAAACAGTCTCTTAACATTCACTTGTAGATTAGTTGATGTATATCGACTCTTGTTACACACAGCACCCAACTATGTTATTTCCAATTCTGTCGATATTTCAATTAAGGAAATCCAAGTATTAATCTGGGCTTATATCCCCCAGTTTTCAAAAATAAAAGACTAGAATCTTTTTCATTTTCATTTTAATTTTTTTTTGATTTTGATTCCGATTTTGATTTTATCCGTGATTCTCTCATAAATCGGCGGTATTATAATACAATATTTGAAAATATTCTGTTCTTGGTTTGTCGGGCTTAAGTTGCAGATTTTCCCTGCCAAAATAAAAACAGAGCGGTGATCCAGTTTCACAGATTAAAGCACGTCGACTATGATGTTGGTTTATTTTCTTCATCAAAGCTTTGAGATGTATACATCTCCAATTGGTTTGGTACAGGCAATAGGCGCAACTGTCATTTTGTATATTCTGGCGTTCGGCTCGTAAGAGCAAACACGACCAATTTCTTCAAAAGCAATCTTTAGCATGCCAGAACGTTCGGAGCACGCCAGTGGATTTTTTTTTAGATGGCATTATTTATGGTAGTATTTAAATGTGTGTATATATATATATGTCACTTTGAAAGCTATCGACATAGTTTATACACACTTTTCTTTTCTTTCAAAAAGAACGCAACTAGATTTCAACTGTGGTTTATAATAGTTATATCGCACTAATAATAATAATAATAATAAACGTTTATCGTGGAGTTTTCTTTTTGTATTTGTTATATATTTAAACGGATTTTTAGCGAATAACGCAATTCCTGTTTGTTCACAATCAAATAGCTGAAAGCTGGACTGCTTGGCTGTTTGTTTAATACAGTAAAAAGCTTATGATTTATTTATTATCAATTCAGCACAATGGATGCTGCTAGGCTGTTGTACAAAGCTAGCGTCTCCAACAATGAGTACAACAAGTACAAATGGCTTACACCGTACAAACGCTAATGCTGCCTTGGCGCTATCGAATTGAATATAATATGTACTTTTTTTTCAAGAAAAAAAATATGGATTAAACGTGTTATCCAGCTTGGAATAATCGGAAATGAATAGTAATTGAAATGGGTTATGGCAGTTGCAGGATAATAGCAATGAAGTAAAGAAACAGTGAAAGAGGTGGAGGGGTGGGGTGGCAGTCACCATACCAACCAATTGCTGATAGCACTTCAAGCAAAGTGGCAAAGTGTAAAGTAGATAGGTCTGTTTAGTATTTGGGAATAATAGTAGCGGTTGTAATGATTATAATGATGATAACAATAAAAAGTAAATCGTAAATAATAAATAATAAATAGCAAAGTGATAGTAGATACAAGTGGTAAATATAAATGTTTGACTTGCTGAAAAAATACATGGGATATTGGCTGGCAATTGGAGGGATGGCAATAATACACATGGAAATCAATAGTGAATCAAACAATTAAATTCAAACTAAAATAAAGTGTTAATTATGGCGAAAAGCAAATCTTTAAATGTGAATTGCAGCTATAAGCTGTTACTTAATATAATGTGGATGATTAGTGTGCTACTTGGCTGATTCGTTTTGTTGCAAGTCAAGAACACCAATTGTCTCTGCCTATTTAGACAAATCAACCCAATACCTCAACCATTGTACTAAACAACGATACGCCTTAAAACAAACTCTTCTGACGCGAACTCATGACACAATCTGTCCATCGGTTTATGGTGACAGTACTTTGTTTTGGGTTTTAGCTTGCATCAAAACTGTTTATAAATATATATCGATGGAGAGGAGTATAGGAAAAGGGAACATGCTTTTTTTCCAAAAAAAAAAAATATATCACCACCCCCTCTTTGTGCGTCAAGGTTAAATTACCGATATAGCCTCACATCTTCCACATACCATAACTTTAAATAGGCAGCAGCTCTACTTTTCTCTTGACCGGTTTTCTAACTTTGGAAGAAAGGGGGAAAAAAAACAAGAGTTACTCAATATGTTATCAAAGGTAAGCAATGTTTTTCTTGTTCAATGCACCGGTGTTAGTTTCGACCTGTGAGTTATGGTTTGTAGCACCTGCACACCCGAACTGGCTCGTTAGTGAAGACAAAATTGGAAACGCCGCTATTTACGTGCGACTTTCTAACCCACACATACGAGATAAAGTTATATCTGGTACGGCGGCAAAATTCCTAAAAAAGCGGGTGTTGGTTTTCTAAATATTATTATAGCTTGAAATCGAACACTGGAAAATGGCTGCTGATGCCTTTGACCAAGAAAACTACGATCTGGCCTTGAAATATTTTGTAGTAAGATACACAAGTATACGTGCAGTCACTTTTTTGTATTGGATCATAACCACCTCTATCGTCCTCCTGTGCAAGTCAGTAAATTAAACAAGCCAAGCACGGCGAATTGTCGTTTATTGCAAAATAGAAATTGCCCGAGTCTGCAAAGATATATTTCAACGTCGGACTTGCTTACTCTGAAAAGAACGATGCTCAAAGCGCTGTAAGAATGGAAATCCAATAATCATATTTGGGGATGTTACTTGATGATAACGCTTTAAACCTAACTGATTGCTAAGCTAATTATAAACTGTATGCATGGCCGTGATATGTACATGCTTGCCCTGTTTGTGCCGTGGGTCTTAGGTTCTAGGGTATAATAAGGCGATTCAGCTAGACCAATACTTTGCTGTGGCACACTTTCAACGCGGTAATGTGTTTATGGTGCTAGAAAACGACGAAGAGGCTCTGAAGGACTACAACAACACTATAATGGTAACACATCAATTTCAAAGAACCGATTTGCGTCTTTTAGCAAAGCTGGATTTATAAATTTAACTGTCTACCTCGTTTAAGGACTTGGAAATGGATAATGGCAGCAGGTTCTGGACCTGTTTGTTTTGATTTTAACTTGGTTTACTAGTATTGTTATCTGCCTCACGCTGTTTTTTTTTTACTTTGTTCAATTCGCATTGCCCTTTTTCTCATTTTCTTTTTTAAAAAAATCCCCCCCCCCCCCCNNNNCCCCCCCCCCCCCCGGTTTTAACTTTATGACTTTCTATGCCTTTGTTAGTTTTTTAGGGGAAATACGTTTATTGATTATTTCCAAATCGGGCTTAGTTACAAGCTGTACCTATGCGAGGTCCTTTACAACAGAGCGTTGTGCAATTTTTGTTTAAATAATAACGAAATGGCTAGACAGGACCTTTTGATGGCACAGAGGCTCAAAAACAAAGATAGACACAACTGGATAGACGAGGCGCTGAAGTCGAACGGCGCAGTTAGTACCAACACCATTACTAAATATAGTCTATGCTAAATATCATCAACATCAGATATTACAACATGAATATCGCAAGTGAGAGGAATTGCACAATATCATGTCTTGTTTCCACGCCTTTTTATTATTAAATGCAAATAATCGACTTTGACTTTGACTTTTTGATTTAGAACTGCCCGCTTTTCAGAGTCCCGAAAAATGTTTTTTACAGACCGCCAAACATCAACATGGAAATCACAAAGCAGCTTGAGCGGTACGAGATTTTAAACAGCAATTTTATTGAAAACAAGTTTGAATACACAAAGAACTTCAAGAGGTCCCTAGAAAGAAAGGTAACACAAATAATCACAACACTTTCAAGATAAAATAAAGAGAAAAAAATGTAGGGGACAAACTGTTCACGGCATGGCTAACAAACATGGTACTTGTGGTTTGGTTAAATAGATAACACAGAAGCTTAATGAGTTGCATAAGGGTTCGGGTTTTGCTAGGTCGATTTCAACAAGACACAAAAAGATGAGCAACCGTAGTAGTCACGAGGAAGATCTGATGATAAAAGAGTTTAACGAGTCACAGGTGCTGAGGCCTAAAAAATCGCTAATAAAGCTGAAAAACTCGTTGAAAAGGATGATGAAAAGCGATGAGCCCAGGAGGGAGGTGGATTTAGATGCGAATCCGTTGCCGATTTATAGTTCGAAATTGAAGGATTTGACCAGCGAAGAGTTCAAAAGCCAAATATACAAGAAGAGCGATAACCACGAATTCAAGATTCTGCGGAGCAACAACAAGGCAGCAAATCTAAATAATCCCGAAAGCTACAACAAAACACATTATCTTGGGCTGAGTTCGCAGGACAAGCCGCTTTGGGACGCAGCCATGGGCATTAGCCAGCCTGCCATTGGAAACAGCACTACTGGTGATTTTAACAACAGTCACACTACAATGGTACTGCTGCCAGAGTTCAACCCTACGCTTGGCTTGGTTACATTTTCCAGCAACACAGACTGTAAAAACGATTTAAAGCCGCCCAGACTTGGAAAAATCGAGAGGAGCGAGCTGCACAGCATTCCAATATACTTAGACAGCGACAGCCAAAAGCTCAACAGGGATGGCGAAAGTTGTGACCAGACCGACGCCAACATCTACAGCAAAGATGTGGCCCAAAAAGAGAGCACGCAGATGTCTCCCAAGGCCCACAAGGCTGGAGAGTACGAGTATAAGCATAAGGACTACTTTGAGTTGGAAAAAAACAACCTCAGCAAGCTATTTAAAATTAAGGATACCAACACAAACAGACTAAATAATATGCCGCTAGAATCTGGAAAGCACGAATTGGATTCCTTAAGTAACTCTGTGTTTCCGGTCCCAGCTATGCACTTAAATTTGAAAGGCAGGAATCTGGATACAAACCATATTTTTGGCCCCAAGACACTACCAGAAAGCTACAGCGCGCCTTTAGAAACCCCCGACGAGTGCCTGTATGATAGCATAGCTGGAAAGTCCACAAACCCAATGGACCTTGGCAGCACCGAGTATACGAGAAATAGCACAGCAAATGCGTATACCCTTGATGGAAACAACAAGACTCTAGGCTCAGGTTTCAGTCACTCGAGTGCTATAATAGAAGAGGGCATAAATAACCTTCACATTTCCGACTATGAAGACTATGAGCTGATGTCAAAACTAAAAAAGAGTCCAATTATTTACGGGTCCTCAAAAGTCAAGGATTTGAAGACCAAGCTATCAAACACAGGCTCGCTGCAGAGGAAGCTGAAGAACAGCAACAGTAGCGCTGCTTTGTCTACAGCAGAAAAGTCCAATAGGTCGTCCAACAGCTGCCTGTACAGCCAAAATTCTGGCGAGTTTTCATGCTTCAACGAAAACTATTCGACAGAATATGAAAACTATGCGAGCACCAGCACTGAAAATTCAGACAATCTGGGCTACCTAAACAAAAAAATCAAAGTAAAGTTCCACTACGACATGAACGTCTACAACGTTGTTGTTGATCAGGACATTGTATTTCCTGAACTCAGCCGGATTCTAAAAGAGAAAATCATGCATGCAAAATCTATTGGAATTGGTCGGATTTATAAGCAAGAAGATGCTAAAGCTCCATCGCCCACCTCTGAAACTCCAGAGCCATTCATAAACAATGGTTTATTTTTGCCTGAAAACTTGCAGCATAGCCAAAGCTATACTTCCAGGGAAACAAATGCCCAAAGTACTCGTATACCTGGCGCACTTCACGAGTCCAACTTTAGAATCAAGTTCCTTGATGAAGACTCTGCGTTTGTTTCAATGACCGATGATGACGATCTCAACCTAGCCAGAGCTATTTCTGCTTTGAAGCAGAGCACCAATTCCACTGCGAACCAGCTTGAAGAGATTTATAACCTAGACGCCAAAAACAACGAGTATAGATTGAGGTTTAGACTGGCCGACAGAATCGAGCTTTGGTGCAGTTCGTAATGCACTTTTCCTTCTTTCTTAACTCCTTCAAGTTGCAGCGGAACTAATAAAGAGTCCATTGTAGTTCCCCGTGTCTCGACAGTTAAAACATGCGTATTTTTTTTATGTTTGTTTTTGCTATTATATATATTTGTGTTTTTTACTTGCTGATTAGCCAATTCGTGTAGTTAATTTTGTTTAGTAATGTTATTTTATTTATTTTTTTCAAAAATCAAAAAGAAAAAACAATCTAGTATATACAATACAACTATTATCTGTCTGCTGTGTTCAGGTTATGGGTGAGGTGTATATGGTAGCAGTCGTTTGGCAAAACAGCCTTACAATAATAATAAAAAACTAGTATGTCGGACTTGATTTTACACAGTGAGTATGTGGTTAGACTCATTCGGATCTTCTTGATAGGCTTGCAAGTATCATCTCACGTTTTTTTACTATTTTTTCCCTTTTCTTGAGTTCCGAGTTTATTCTCCTAATCTGGTTGGGCCTTATATCGTCTAGCATTTGCAAGAGAAAGAATTTGTTTTTATACAATTTCGAGTACATACATGTATTTGTTTTTAAAGCGATCACTTCTTGCACTTGCACTTGTACTGAATTTATGTTTGCAACTTACCACAAGAGACTAAGTTATGTGTATTTGGATGACTGGCCTTGTTTTTGGCTTTGGATTTAGCTTTATTTTTGGCTTTGGCTTTTCCAGGAGTTTTGACTTTCTGGGCATTTTTACCAAGCCCAGCTTCATCCTCGGATGTAGATCTATGTTTCTGGCAACGACAAAATAATGTAATTGTAAGTATACGCATTCTCGCCTGACCACACGTATTCAAACCATTTGTTGAAATACCAAGTCTACTCGCCAGAGACCCACTGTTAGTTTTTATTTTTGAGTATTAGTGAATAAACTTACCTCAAATAGCTTACTAAAGTTGATGTTGAACGGAATTTTGTTTTTCGACCGAGGTTTTTTGCTGGTAGGGCTATAGCCAACACGGAAGTCAGAATGTGTACAAAATGGACATCTACTCAAAACCAAGTGCATCCCATAAATTGTTTACAATCGACATATGTTGGCGTATATTTATTTTTTGCAGGTGAAATAAAAATGAACTAATCATAGCAATAACCATGTGTTTTATATATACCAGTACTTACAATACAGGACCAGGATGCCCCACGGTTCTTTTGAGTTGAACAAAACACTCTGTGCAAATATACTGCGAACAGCAATACGACATGTTTAGCTCGTTTTCGTAATAAAGAAAGCATATAGGGCACTCGATGTAGCTTTTGGCTCCCGCTGGGTTGTCGCAGTTGCTGCGAACGCTCTCAAACTTGCACGCATCTGATGTAATCGATCTGCTATACTTTGTCTCGTGATCAGAGTTCAGCCTTTTGAATTTGCCTCCGGTGACATTTTCGTTTTTTTCAGGCAGGTTTACTACTGTTTTAGCACATTCGCTCGATTCTATGTTCTTGGCTAAAGTAATGTTTCCGTCTTTGAGCTTTGTTGGATTGTCTATTTCATCTTTTACCGGATTATCTATTTTATCTTTGCCCTCGTTATCTACATCAGCCTTGGTATCTGTGTCTACGTCTTCTGTCTGATTGCTGCTGCCTCCTTGTCTCTCGTTATTTACTAATCTGTCTGATCCTTCTTTTTTATTCGAACTATCTCTACTGGGACCTGGGTCCAACCTTTCTGATCTATGACCCCCGGACTCGTCGGCAATAGCAATTTCTGTGATTTTTAAACTTGCGCCGTCACCAATGCCACACCCTTCTTCAGACCAAGTGACTGTATCTTTATGCACAGATTCGGTTTTTGGAATTGTATTTGTATCAGCAGCTTGTGTTTCCTCCAAGACCTTGATATCTTTAGTTTTATTATCATTGCTGGTGTTTTTTGAGCTGTCCAAGTCACGTCTATAGCTCTCAAGACATTCTACTACAGCGTTTGTAATAGACACTTGTGTGTTGGATATCGACGGTGTTATTCTTGGCGATATGTTTGACTGCTGGCTTACAGATTTGGACGTTTTTTTCCCCGAACCTAATAGACTCTTTTTATTTTTGCTCTCTCTATTTTTGCTATTTTTACTTTTGCCCTTTTTAGTCGACTCTTTATCCTTTTGGCTACTTTCCTCGTACACCAAGTCTTTTTCGGGCTCTGCAACTCCTTCGTAAAATGGTGCCAGCTTTTTCGTCAATATAAACCCCTCTACTGCTAGCACGTCAAAGTCCTGTTGGCTTTGCGGATATATACCTCTTGGCTTCAGCCACTCACAATCCTCTTTACTTGCTGTGTTTTTGCTACTTGAGTTTCCCATATATGCTGTATACCACTAAAGAAAAACGTTTGATATATGTTTCTGTCTTACAGCTTGTTTCATAAAGCCTTGGATATTATTTCCCTTTTCTCTCCTTAGCTTGAAAGTTGGACTAGACTTATTTTATCCATCGAAGTTAGAAGTTCTTACTGCTATAGTCCAGTTTAGGTATTCAAGTACTCGAGTATACACTCTGAAAATAGCGTTAATATTTTCAAATATGTATAAGTTTGTATACTATCGACTGCTTATTATTTAATATCAATGCTCTGTCGAGTTTTTGTTATCCCTTTGATGGTTCCTGTGGTCAAGGTAGTATATTTTGGTATGCGGCTTATGTTTGATATATATATATATATATCGTAACGAGTGTTGCTGCTTTGAAGTATACAAACAGATTCGTTGTGTTTATAAGTTGTACACTAGCAAGAATGTAGTTAAATAATAATAATAATTTTTTTAAAAAAAACCGTAGTCAAGTGCCGTTCAAATAAAGTGAACTTTGTTTAAACATGATGGTTTTAATTGACTTTTATTGTGCTCTAAATAAAAAAAGTATTCTCTTTTTGGAGTAAAAACACGGGTGGGATATCAATTCATCTAATGTAAATCTAGAGCCATACAATATACTTTATTGGAATTGGCTAGCTCAGCAGGTTTTGTTTTATTGATTGCCATGCCAACAGGAAACTATTTGAAGATATAATCTATTTCTAATATATTCTACTTTGTAAATTAAGCCAGAAAAAAAGTAACACTGAGCTTTGGCACCATTTTCTAGAAAAAAACGAGTCGAGTGATGCTTTCTGTAAATAAAAATTCAAGATATATTTAGACCACATGCAACATATCTTATTTTTTCAAATATAAAAAAAGAAACTAAAAAATAAAAACTATTTCAATAAAAGAAACTAAAAAATAAAAAATAAACCTCGATTTATAGTGGAAAATAAATCGCAACAACAAAAACAAGATTGATATAGTAATTAGCTTGAAAATCGCCATTTACAGGTCATACTAAATATAACAAGAATTGATATGTAATATTTCAACAACAACAAATGAATTAATTTGTAATTCTTAAAGTGCCCTGCTACTACAAACTGTAGACCCTGGCTGTTGGGCTGTGACGGACACAATGGTATTACATTTATCTGCAATCGAAACAAGTCCAATGCATTTCTGTTTATGTTTACTCTTATTTTTGGGGGTTAATATTAAATAATACGGGTTTGCAGCATTTGTAGCATTTGCAACTTTTGCAACTTTACAACTTTTGTTGAAAAAAAATATATAATAAACCAAAAAATAAAAAAACCAACTTGTACAATGATTTCTAACACCAAATGTACTTTTATCAAAGTCTCTAAACCTGTAATAATTAACTCGATGTTTTTTTAAACATTTCTTATTTTGTTTTAACATTTCAGTTTTTTTTTGTACTGGGTAATGGGGCTAGGGCGTCAACATGATCTTTTTTATTAAACAAAGCTAATGTTTGCTGTTAGGTGAAAAAATAACATATTATGATTCGCTTGCAGCACCAATTCCAGCTGCAGAAATTATGTTTTGTTTGTTACAACGAACAAATAAATAAACAAATTGGCTATTTCAATAAAAAAAATAATAAACAAATTGTCTGTTCTTATTAGCCAGTAGCAGATTTAAGAGCGGAAAAAGCAAAAGTGTGATTAATGAGAATAACAAATCTGATATATATTATTTTACCCAAAAAATCGTCAGGGTTGAGCGTGTTGCATTCTATTAGCAAGTCATGTGTCTAGTTAATATCTGAGAAAGGAAAAGGGTATGTTCATATGACAAAATTGTAGTTTAAATGCAAACAGCGATTGCATTTGTTGAGCACACATACGCATGCGGATTAGTAAACGTGCTTCCCAGATACACTCTGTTGCTAAAGATCAACGGTCTTTATGTTAGTCGCCGATTATAGCAATCGCTAAATATAAGAACGAGGTTTATACCAAGGCTAATCATACAAGCGCAAAGCCGAGTAATTGGCGATATTTATTAAGTTTAATATGTATTTTATATCCAACAGCTAATTCGTTGCTCAAGGAAGAATGGTGTATTGTGATGTAAGTATTAAGAGTGCAGCAGCTTTTGCGCTTTGCTTGATATTTGATAAAAATATTCTTAAGGGCAATAACAGTGGGTAGATGGGAGTATAACATGCTGTTGGGGTTTGAGTAGTGGTCAGCAAACCACTATGGAATTAAAAGAATGATACGTATAGGACTAGGGGATAACCCCCAATTAGAATCGTTGAAGAAACATGACATATTTCCCTCAAAGAATCTTTGAAATATTTCCCAACACATAATCTCTCCTAGTTCACATCCCCCTCGTCACTCGATGCTAACATAAGGTGGAATGTAATTAAATGAGGCTGTGTAGAAACTAAAGCTTAAAAGTAGAAATAAAATAAGGTAGAAATAAAATAAAGTGGAGATAAAATAAAGAGGAAATAAAGAATGTACGCTGTTGGAGAGGGATGGGGTTAATGCAGACATGAATATTCATGTTGAATAGTGTACAACTTTGTTCCACTGTAGTTGGAGTTGGCACAAAAGTAAACTGACAAAAGTTAAGAAGCAAAATAAAATAAAATAAAATAAAATAAAATAAAATAAAATAAAATAAAATAAAATAAAAGCAAAAAACGACACAAGATTTATAGAAAGTGAGTTACTTAAATGAGGTTTTGATGCAAGAAAAAAATGAAGGATTATCAGTTGGAAAGAAAGCGAAGACAATGAAAAATACCAAAGATAGCTGACGAATAAGAGAAATAAAGAGATCAATTTTGATTGTTGTAAATTAAAAGAAAAGAGAAAAGTGCCAAGCGACGCTAATTTGGGAAGCAAGAACAAAAGATGGTTGGCAAAGAGCTTCAAAATGTGGTGATTTACAAATTTAAAAAGACAAATCTTAAAGGTGTAAAGAGAAGGAAACAAAAGTCGTGATTGGAAATAAAGAGGAGATGGGAAAAACAAATGGCGATAAAAGGAAATAGCAAGTGGGAGACACAGTATATAATATATATATATGGTTGTAGACTAAGGATAAGCTGGGGGTGATATGGAGACAAATGTATGTACATAGTAAGAATTAGAAGAAGTGGGATGGTGAGAGGGGGGGGGGGCTTGATGATATATGATGTAACTATTGGGAGTTGGAAATAAAGTTGGGAATAAAAGCCAAGTTGGAGTATTTATAAAATGGAACAATAAATAAACAAGTGGGATTAATAACCGGAGATTAAAGAGGAAAAGCGGTTGAAAGAGCAAATTAAAAAAGCAGGCTAAAAGCTATAAAAAGTTTAAAAGAAAAAAGCTTAAATAGTAAGACTAAAAAAAAAAGAAAAAGTAAAAGCAAAGCAAAAGTGTAACTAGCAAATGAGAGGCACGCAAGAGGTAATAAATAAGGTAAATTGTGGGATTTGTGCAAGAAAGGTTAAAAGAACCAAGATTGATTAAAATTATGTAAACGGAGGTTGTTTGCCTATAAAAAGCAACTAATACTAAAAAGCGAGAATATCTCGAAGAAATAGAAAAAGGCAAGGAGAAAAAAGTAGCAAAAAGCGAGGGAAAAGTGAATTAAATTGAGCTTTAAAAAAGCAAAGAACTAAAAAAATAAAAATAAAACTAGGAAACGGAAAACAAAACAAAGGGAAAAAAAAAAAGAGGAATAGTAATAACATCAACAATAAGGTTTCGAAGCGGAAAGGCAGGGAGATAAAAGACTTGTTTAGAACATTAAAGGGAATTGAAGATATAATCTAAAAGATAATAGCAAAACTATTATACAAAATAAGTTAAATTGTACCAACTTGCACTGTAGCAGAACCTTGGCGAATTTACTCTGTGTCTATCTGGCGAAAGAGGGATAAGCAGACAAGGAGAGTATAGATAAAAGAACGTTTTAATATAGCTAGTACCTTACTTGAAAAGTAGAAAGAAAAGAAAATAAAGGGGGGGAGAAACGAAACGAAGCAAAAGTAAAAGACAAGAACATCGAAGGAAAAGAAAAAAAAGAAAAGAGAGGAGGAAAAAATGCATTCATTTGTTCGGCCAAGCAAGTATCGCCATGTATATGGTACATGTTATAAGAGGAACATGTGTTATGAGAATCTGAGAGTGACAACAAGTGCTTGGGATTCAAACTATGTCTCGGTTAATCCAGTAAGTGACAGGGACAGGATATTATCGTTGTTGTTATTGGTATTTATAGGAATTGTGGAATTAATAAAAAGTAAAAAAAAAAAAAAAAGAATAAAATAGAATTTAGAGGGGAGGGTAAAGTGGCAAAATGTAGAGATGGATTGGTGACGAGATGTGTAATAACTGTGATGAATAGGAATACTTTGCGATAAATTGGAATGCAGGGGGGGGAGGGGCGTTTGCGGTTGTTCCGCTGGAGCAGACAGGGAAAATGCACACGACGTTCCCATTGTTTACGGGACATAGCGGACATGTATTGGATACAGACTTTTCGCCATTTAAGGATAGAATAATAGCGTCGGGGGCAGAGGACAACAGAATCAAGGTGTGGGAGATTCCAGAGGATTATAAGATGCGGGTGATGGAAAGTAAGGAGGGGACGGAGCTTGAGAATGTAGAGGCGTTTTTGACGTTGAAGGGGCACGAGAAGAAGGTGGGACATGTGCAGTTTAACCCGGTGGCAGAGAATGTGCTGGGCAGTGCAAGTGGGGACATGACGATTAGGCTGTGGGACGTGGAGTATGGGAGCGAGAAGCACTGTGTGGGGGGATTTAGTGACAACATCCAGTCGATTGGGTGGAACTACAATGGAACGGTGATAGCAGCACCGAGCCGAGACAAGAAGCTGCGGGTGATAGATGGGAGAGCGAACGGAGTGGTGATGGAGGCAGACTCGCATCTTGGAATCAAGGGGTCAAGAGTAGTGTGGCTTGGAAACACAGGCAAGCTGGTGACAACAGGGTTTGCGAGGTCAAGTGGGCGGGAAGTGTTTCTTTGGGACGAAAAGAAGCTGACGGAGCCAATAGAAAAGATGGAAATCGACACGTCATCGGGAATCCTGATGCCTTTTTACGACGACAGCAGCAACATGCTGTACCTGGCAGGCAAGGGAGACGGAAACATCCGGTACTACGAGTACGATGGGGGGAAGCTGCACTACCTCAGCGAGTACCAGTCAACTGAGCCACAAAGAGGAATGGGTGCCATGCCCAAGCGCGGGGTAAACATGAAGGACTTTGAGCTGATGAGGTTGTACAAGGTAACTTCGTCCAACGTCGTTGAGCCAATTTCGTTCAAGGCCCCCAGGAAGGCCGACTCGTTCCAGGTAGACATCTACCCGCCAGCTCCAGGAGGAATTGCAGCCCTGACGGCCCAACAGTACTTTGACGGCCAGTCCTCAGACCCCATTCTCGTTGACCTCGAATCCATATACAACGGCAACGAAGAGTTGGTTATCCACACCCCAACCATCACCAACAACCACTCTGCTACCACACCACCACCAGCAGCAGCCGCCGTCGCCACAACCCCAGTTCTTACAAACGAAACTAACGATCGGTCCTCGTTCCAGCACACTGCAGAAACCAACAGCCCCGCCCAGTCTCCAAAGCCTCCTGCCAGCCCCCCAAGACCCACCGCAAGTTCCCCAAGACCAGTTCCCAGGTCAGTCCCGGCTGCTGAGCCTCCAGTCCCCCAAATCTCTCCAGACCACATCCGCAAAATAGTCGAAGAGCTGGTTAGTGCGCATAAATTCGAGGACAAACTCGCTGCTGCTGCAAAGTCAAATGAGGCTGCCCTCCACCTACAAAGCGCACAGTTTGATGTTAAACTTGACAAGCTCGAGCTGGCTGTGCTGAACCTTCAAGCCCAACTCACTGCTGCCAACGCCGCCAACAAAGACTTGGTTTCGAAAGTTCACCACCTCGAGTCTGAGGCCGCAAAGTGTGCTGATTCTGCAAAATCTATTGAACAAAGCCTTCTTGTTTCTGTTGAGAAGGTTAAAGGCCAAGAGTCTCGCATTTTTGAGCTTGAAGCCCAGCTTGTTGCTACTCTTAAAGCCGCTACTGCTCTTGCTGATGCTGCTGATAAAATTTCTTCTTGATCAATCCAATCATTTTTATCATCTTTTATTATTTACTTTTTTATTATTTACTTTTATAACTCTAACATTACAATCCTACCTCCGTCACTTTTTATTTATGTTTTACTTGCTTGGTTACTAGCTTATTTATTTACGTTTATATTTTTTTTTAAATTTTAAAATTTAAACTTCAAATGTGGAAGAAAGAAACTGGCATCAATTGCATATTTTTTAATACTAAAAGGTATTGATAGAGAAACTGAAACTGAAACAAACTAATACAATACAGTTTTAGAATCTCTTGCTGCTGTTTGTGTTGTATGCCTGGTACCCGTAATACGCTCCACCAAGCACCCCACAAACCAAAATCAACTTGAAAAGTGTGTACAAAAACGATCCGTTATTTGATGTTTTCACATGCTGTGCCTTCTAATTAAACCAACACAAACCATCAAATAATGCAGTCGCAATTACCATCTCAATCAACCAAATTAATTTATATTCATCCCGTTAT
The DNA here is from genome assembly GCA_001661515.1 of Capniomyces stellatus. Lineage (NCBI taxonomy): Eukaryota > Fungi > Kickxellomycota > Harpellomycetes > Harpellales > Legeriomycetaceae > Capniomyces > Capniomyces stellatus. Next base: position 260,986 of record LUVW01000023.1, read on the forward strand.
ACAATAGTAACAGTAATAATAATATTAGTGATCTATGTCTTACTGGTTGTGAATGTGGCTCCATGCCTTCTTTATAGTATGATGTGGTGACCCCCATAATCTGATGAGCATCTTTTTTATTTATTTCAAAATAAAAGAATAACCATTCAATAAGCCTGTTAGTGGGATTAAACAGACCAGCTATACAGCATGTAATTCGTATATGTACAAATCCACCCTGTCACTGTTACTATTTTATTGATGCTCTTACCGCTGAGATCTCCGGTAATTGCGCTGAATCCAACATACAGGCCCTTAGGCAACGTAATTCCCTCCTTCGCAATACAAGTTGTCCAGCCCTTATTTTCCAAATCAATTTTGACCTAATCATTCCAAAATACGCATTTATTACTTGTACGCCATTATCGTTTTCTTCCTATTCTTGCAAGTTGGTATTGGTTGGTGTACTTACTGTCAACATTTTTCCTGGCAAGTATGTGATTTCCACTTGTGACGGATCATTCAAATTGCGGAAAAACATACCCTACAAACCACATCATATTTGTTTATAGTTAGCAGAGTAACATCCTTGATTATCTAAACACATACCATTTAAATTCAACGATAAATACACTATGCTGTATATCATTACCTCACAGTGCCCAAAACTGTCCTTAAGACCGTCTGTTGCTGAGTCATATTGTGTCTTTCCATCACCAAGCATCCCAACCACCATTGGGAAGCTTTTCTATTTTGCCCATACATACAACCACATATTGCCTTTAGTTTTAGAATCTAGCTTAAACTTGGCTATTTTAATTGGTATACCCTTACCCCGCTTGCCCCGTTAGGATATGTATCAAAGAACAGCCCCATGCCGTTGAAAAAATCTCTGTTTCCAAACACCGGTCCTAAAAATAATATATATAAATTTATGTGTCAAAAATACTCCAAACAACAAACGGCCCTACTACTGTTTTTTTTTCTTCTGTTGTGGTTTGCTTTTTTTTATTTGCTTTGCCGTGTATATAAACTTACCTGCTGTGGCTCGTTCTTGGGTAGCCCAGAACGCAAACCCGTCGCCGTGCATGTATCCTGGTTTGTTTGCTCCAACTTTGAATTCAAAGTTGATTTTCCATCCGTCCTCAGGCAATTGCGTTGTTGACCAGATGTTTCCTCTGTGCGACTGGATGTCTTGTGTAAGGAACACTCCCTCGATTGATTTAACCACTGCATCGCCTCCAAAATCCCATTCTGAAATATGGAATCCGTCATCTATAAATAACAATAAAGCAGTGCCCCATTTGTTACCAACCGTTCACCTGTTATTATATATCATATTTGACCATGTCTTCCTATATTTAAACACGTGTTGTGCTTACTGATATATGGCATTTGTAACGACAACTCTCTAATGAGGTTATCCTCATTAGCCCCAATTGTTCTCGCTGTGAGCGACAAACCCAGCAAACACAAACTCTTCAACATTGCCATGATATCTCTGTGTATACTTGTTATTGTTGTTTCTTTAACCCGGTGCTGTTGTGTTTATAAAAGGTGCAAGGTTTAGCTTTTTTTTCTTCCCTGAAATCTTGCTTTGTGTCAAGTTCAACGACTAGTTTTGAAAACAAGAAACAAAAAAAATAAACACTAATACTCTTCAAAGTCTTGAATTTTGCAATATAATGTAATTGCAAAGAACTCCAAATTAGTAATTGTATTCCAATAATAAGAAAAGAAATTAGTAATTGTTTCCTTTACGTAAATTAACTATTTGTTTCTTCCTCGACAATTATTCAAATAATTGTATTATTTTGCGTTAATGTTGACATTTAATCCAATATAATACTGCCGTTTTCCAATTTGGCTGATCAATGATTAAAAGTCCGAAAGCATTCCCCCCACGAAGCCAACCAGAGTTATTACCGTCATTATTGTGTTTTCCTTCTTTAATCCACTCTTTTTTTTTTTTACTTTTATAAATAATGTAACGTGTCAATGTCAACACATATCCTTTTATTTATCTACTCATTTATCTATATTCCCAGCTTGCCTTGTCCTAATTATGTTTTGCCAACACCTTTGAAAGTAATGTGAATAAAAAAAAACACTTTTGCCAAAGAAAAAAAATAAAAATAAAATGGAATATCAATTTTTAATAGCGAAAACATCTATAAAGTCGGTTACTGTTCCCATTTCCTTTTCCTTCTATTTTTGTTTTCAGTTGCTCAAATTGTGTGCTACTTTCCGGTATTTACTTTACCATTCAGCAAAGCTTGAACCCAAGTTTAGTCCCATCTTTATCTATATTTCATTTGCTTGATTATCGAAAGGTTTACTTGTGATGATCCTATTCGACAGCCAAAATTCGCAGTAAATATTTCAAACAAGACCTTTTTTATTTTGTTTTTTTTGTTGTTGGCAAATAAAAAATCAATGATTGCCATTGGGATCTACTCTGAGAATAAGCAGGAAAGAGCTAATAAAATGACCAAGTAGATAATGAATAGTAGGAGATAAATGTCATACTGAGGATAAAAAAATTAGACTTGCAAAAATAAAATCAAAAAAAAGGAGGAAAATAAATTTCAATAAAAGATAAAAAAAAGTGGGAAAATAAATTTCAATAAAAGATAAAAAATAAAATAAATAAAAAAGTGGGAAAAGAAAGCAAAAGTTGGTCACAAATCTTATCAATTTGTTTATCGTGTATCCCCGAACTTTTGATCAAAATACAACCAAACCGTATTTACAAGTTTTAGTAAAGTTATTCACAAGCATATTTGTAATTACGTGTTCAGTTTTATCATTAAAGGAAACATTGTTGTGATCAAACTACTTGGCCGTTTTATATTTAATGTTCAAATAAAAGTCTAAAACCGTCTCTGATTTCTACCCAACACACCAAGGCCTAACCTTTTTTTTTTATCTCTGACAATAAAAAAACAACCAAGGCAGTTTCTATACCTCTGATTATAACTCTAGCCCTGGTTTCAGTTTTATCTAATGACTAAGAAAATGAAAACACAATCTGTATACAGCCTCATTATAAGGTTTATAATTTAGTTAGGATTTTACACTATACAAGAGGAAATCATCTTTCCCGAACTTTTAGACTGTTCGGATAAAAGCTCCATGAAGCCTGGTGCCCCTTTGAAGACTATATTGCATGTTTGGATTACTTCAGCTTGTCGGGGTAAGACTACATTGAACATGTGCTACCATAACTTGTGTTATTTGCCAGTTACAACTGGTATTGCTAGAGATCCCGTTGCCAAAATTTTCCAGCTATTTTTTTTTTACTTTTTTAATATTTACTATTTTTCCAGTAATAACAGTTGATGAATTATAGATTACTCGAGTCACATCCAAGCCTATATAGCTTATTTATAAGCTCGATGTGATGCAATGTAATGTATCAAACGACTGTGATTAGTTGGAGATGGGAATTAGCAAAAATATAACGTTACATAATGTATATTGAACTAAAATGTTGAGCCAATTCGGTTTCTGGACTACCAAGGCTTTTTAGAAATAAATAGACGAAAGTATTAACAACCAAAGTGTATTTTATGTTCACAGCTTTAGTTGTGTTACAGTTTAAACCTTATTCTGCAGTATTGCTTCTATAGGCCAGCTTTCCTTAATATACTTTTAATTAGTGTTGGTTGACAAAAAATCCTAATTTATTTTTTTTATTGAAATTTAAATTGAAATTTAAAAAACCTAATTTAATCCGTCAAAAGTATATATTAAAAAGCTTATCGTAAAACATATAAGACCTAATTTGGCAACATTGGTAATACTAGCCTGTGTTAGAAGCGGGAATCAACTGGAACTACAAATTCCGGGGAGATATGTATAGATGTTTAGTAAGGAGACAGCGTTTTGTGCTAAAGTTTTATGTTATTTTTCAAAAAAAGAGAACGATAAACAAGCCGATTTTGCATATTTATAGATGCACCGTAAACTGAGAGACATAGGGAGTGTAAAGTAACAACACTAAAGTATAAACAACAGGCTCGCCATTGATTTACATTGATATAGCCACACCGAGCAAAAGACAGATGTTTTATTAACCGAGAAAAATAAAGGATATATACAGATTTGCAGAGGAAGACTACTGTATCCGTATTTCATATAGGCAAGGGTAGCTCTTGGATCTGTTGGTTTTAAACAAAGGATGTGCTCTTTTTTTTTTTGCTTTGGTTTTTGATATAGGATCAAGGCCGCATTATGCTTTTCTTTGCAATAAATTCCATTGATTGCAAGAGTGTTTGGTGGGGGGGGGGGGTGTTATGTTGTAATCTTATATTGCTTTTGGTATAAAATTAGCGAGTTTAAATCAAATTGAAGAAAAAAGGGCTTGTTTTTTGCAAATGTTACGTAAAGTTCGATGAAAAAATGGCTGCTTATTTGAATATTAAATATAGAAGGTTGCTTGAATCAGCAGGTAAAGCCACCAATTGATGTTTAGACTTACAAAGTTTCGAGGAAAACAGCAGTTGAGAAGTCCATTTAAAGTTGCAGATTTCACGTTGGTTTTTCTAAAATAAGCTTCAAATAAAACTCAAATATAGGAATAACAGTATTTCCAATTTGTGATCCAAAGCTGCTTAGACAGAAATAGCCACAGAGTACAAAGACTATAATTTCTAAATCCGTTTTGGTAAAACCATCTTTTTTGAAATAAATCAAATGTCCAGGTATTTCCCAGTTATATTTCAATCTGATTTTCATTCAATGTAAAAATAAACACAGAATCTGAGGTAAAAATAAACAAAAAAAAAAAAAGAGTTGGATAGATACTTTGTGAAAAAGTTTAAATAATACAAAACAAAATGAAGCAAAAAGAAAAAAAAGAAAACCGAGTCATAACTGTAATCAACTATTGACTACAAGTTTGAGGTAGCAGTATTTAAACTACATTCCATCCTTTATCATACAGCTCTGATCCTCTTTATCTAGTTTTTTTATTATTGATATACTTTGTCTAGTATTTTTTTTTTTGTCGTTGATAAAAATACAACCGAACGGCTGTTTGGATATAATTGTTGGTAAAGTGATACTCGGGTTTGAACTTTCAACAATACAACTAATACCAATCAAATAATGATAAAAAGCCTGAATCAAAAATATGATATGGAAGAAAATAAGCACTACCAGAATTATAGGCAGAACGTAAGGAGCAGTACATCAATACCAACCACCAATACACACAGCAGTACTGGAACAGTAAACTATAAAGACGTACAAGTGTTATATGAGAGTAAGTAGCGGAGCTTTAATAATATATATATACACAATAGACTTTGGTGAGAGATAACACCGAGTTTTAAGGGTATTATAACTAACGCTTTATTGTAAATATAAAAACCAAACAGCGTGCTTTTGTGCTTATTCACTCTTTATTTTTCGATGTGTTTAAATATGATAGGTGCAGACCCGGGCTCTGAAGATTTGTTTATACCAATAAGCGACATGAAACACGGCAGAAACCGTGGAGCGACAGCTGGTTACGAGCCACTAGAGGGATCAAAAAAAGACACGAAATTTGACTCAAAGATGTCAAAGGAATTACGGTCAGATCTAGAGCTACACCAGGCTCTAGCATCAGCCAGGATTGATAGTATGTCGAATCTGGTGGTGGACTTATCGCGTCTTGATGAAGACAGCGTGGACTATAGCACAGTAACCAGCGGATCATGCTCTGAAAGCGAGATAGAGTTTTTAAAAGCAAATGGTTCGCTATACGACAACATTGTAAATATTGAGGCCTATTTGGGCAATGGCGAACAATTTACTGGAGCGAATGGTAGGGGGTCCAATCACAGCCTTAAAAACAGCAGAGCCAGCTTTATAAAAGAGTTGAGCAAGGAGTCTGGAGACAGGCCCAGGCCTAGTTCAAAGGGGGGTAGTCATAGTGGCAATCAGGCAGAATTTGAAAAGAGTGTAAATGCAGATGGGTATAGAGAAAACACAAGTCAGTATAAAAGCCCGTCTATTACCAACAATTTGGGTGCTAAAGAGAGTCTACAGCCAGTAAAGGACTACAAAGGTATTGTTTCAAAGGAATCAAATGCAACTCATGGCATCGAAGCTGCTACAGGAGATAAAAGAGAGATAGCTGGTGGCGAGTTGTTATCTAAAACCAACACAGGGTATTATAACGAGGAGACACTTTACAAATTAGAAAGGGTGGCTGGGAGGGGATATCACGAGCACACGGCGTCAAGCAGACAAGCCGGTTCAAATTCGGAGTATAAAGCACCAAAACAAGCTTTGGGACCGGGATCAAAGTTTTCCAGCTTAGACAGGAATAACGTGGGTCATTTTCCCAATAGCCATGACACCAAGAGGTTGTATAAGAGTATAGGCAAAAACGAGTCAGAGTTCAAAAAGCTTCCAACAATAAAAAACTTGGTAGAGAAAAGAATTAGCGAGTCGGAAGAAAGAAGGTTGTCAAAGCTATTTAAAAACAACATTGCACCGGAAAAGGCGGCACTTATAATCAACAAAAACCCAGATTCGTTGTATACAAATTTGAAGAGGTTGTCTTCAAAGGCAAATTACAAAAGCAGCGGGGCTATAAATAAGGCTGCGCCTACAGAAGCCTCTAGAGGGAACGCAGCCGGGGGATTTGGAGTGTGGAAAAAGGACAGCAGCCCAAGTTTTCAAGTAGCCGAATCGGGATTAAATAACGTGTACAACGGGGATTTTTGTATAAATCAGATTCCAACACAGTTGGGGGCTGTTGAAGAATTGGGAAATCAAAGGTATAATTCAGAAGCAGAGATAGACACGAATAGCTCAGATGATTGTGGAAGGAGGGAGGTATCTCGGGGGGAAATGGGAGGTGGGATTGGTGGGATTGGTGAAACTGGGAAAGAAAAGATGGGCACTATGTCAAAAATCACGCCATCGGGAATAAGCTCAAACAAGAAAATAAGCCCAAACAAGGAGTTGGGTTCAAATAAAGAGTTGGGTTCAGATAAGGAGTTGGGTTCAAAAAAGGACAGTGTCATTAATGTTGTTTCTGGACTGGTTAATGATAAAGGGAATAGTAAAGGCAAAAAAAGCAAGCCAAAGAAAGGAGTACCAAGCTTCAAGGTCATTAGCACCAACACAGACACGGGTATAAAGTCGGAAATGGTTGAGGGCAGCAGGAATATCGGGAACGGGCAAAACAAGGCGACAGTATTTGATTCGATTAACAGAAAAGATGGGTATAGAGCGAATAATAAAAGTATAGATTTTGGGAGAGTGGCCGGAAGTAGCAGAGGGTTGGATGGAGGGGTAGGGAGTACAGGATTTAAAAGGGGAGAAATTCCGGCGAATTTTATAGTGAACATTAAAAAAAACAAAGGTAACAAGTATGGGGGGAGTAGCAAGCTGAGAAGGGTGCATAGAAAAGCACCAGCAGTAAAAGCGACAAGATCAAAGTTTACAAGATTCAGAAAAGCCATTGGGTATGCACTTTTCAAGCTGAGAAGAGCGCTAGCAAAGATGGGTCATAAGAGGTATAAAGGAAGTATTGGAGATATGAGAGCAGAAAATGACAAAGAGGGGGTCAAGCTGGTGAAAAAGTATGTAAAGTACGACAGAATTCTGCAGGAGAGCATGAGAGCAGAAGTAAGAAAGAGAAAAGACATAAACGAGTATTTGTTTGGCAAGAGCAAAGAAAATGCAGTGTACTTTGGAAAGGGAAGTTCAAACATAATATCAAAGATCACAGGGATTCCTGAATCGTCGTTGCTACATTACCCAAGCCACCAAAGCGGAATACAGATGTTTGAAGCACCAACCGACAATCTGACACCAAGTAGCAGAGTTCACAGTTTAGCAGCAAGTGGGATGGATAGGAACGTAAACTTTATTGACCTGCTAGTGTTGGAGAAGGGCGAAGAAAGCTCGAAATCGTCGTTCAACTGGTATGACGATTACAATGACTGCCATTCAGTCTACTCATCCAGCCGATACTCGGATAAAAGCCATACAGGAAGAATCAACACGCATAATAGCATAAAGTCGAGTGTATATAATAAGACAGCAGCCAAAAGAAGCGACAGTTCTCCTGATGAATCGGAAGATGACGAGGAAGCAGGAGTAGGACTAAGCAGAGGCAGCAGCACTGCAGACAAAAGCAATTATAGTCTTTTTAAACAAAGTGGATATGGGTTTGGTGCAGCAAAGGAGTACAGGAAAGTGGATGGTTGTGACTTGGAAGGCAAGAGGAAAATCAAGAGTGCTGCTGATGGTGCAGAGGATTTGACGAATGGGGTAACCAAGGATTCGGTTTGTAGGAAGGAGGACAGTACCCGTATTATCAAAAGCGATATGGCCAAGCAGGGAAATATAGCTTACGATGTGGGATCGTTAAAGTCGAACAGAACAGTCGAGTCTAATGCCGGACTAAAATTTTTAGAAATGGCTGATGTTGGTTATAAGAGCAGCAGAAATGGACATTTGCGGGACCAAGAGAGTATTTTGAGTCGAGAAAGTTCGGTAAAATCGTGGAGAATGAGTGGAGCTGAGTTTAACAAGGAGAATACATTCCAAGAATCCAACAAAAGACTGTCCAAAATGATATCAAAGAGTCTGAGCCAAAACTATTCGAATATTTCAGATGAAGGCGCGTTCAAGTCGAGTAATACAAAGTCAGAAAACAATACTAGACTTAGTAGGTCCGAGTTTCTGGATAGACATAATAGTTTGGATTTGAATATGAGTTTGAGCGAGATGGTATCGGTAAACTGGGAAACAACCGACTCGGGATCCTCGAAAATTAGGTCGTTTACCAGACTCAACATAGACAAAATGAATCTAGACAGCAGCAGGACGTATGAAGTGAGAAACGGTCGTCTGAGTGCTGACAAGATAAAGACTGAACTGAAAAAATCAGCTTTAGAAAAGTTCCACTCTTTGAACAAGGTCAGTATTGATTATATCCGCACTGACAGCACCGAAAAGCAGGTCCAAAAACCAATAAAAGCAGGTTCGAACTCGTCAATACGCAGCTTCAGGCGTAAAGGAAACTCGGGAAGCGTAGTTTGCGGGATAAATCAAAGAGCTCTAAACAAACACAGAAGCACCGGCATGGTTAATATTGGTTGCTTTGTGGAGAAAGGTGTATGTTTAGTGGATGATAATGAGGCTGGAAACGAATCAAACTCAACCAGCATGGTGTGTACAGAGTGTGGAAATCAACGGGCAGTAGTTAGATTAGCTGGAAAAAAAGGGCTTAGAAATATTGGAAGGCGGAGAAGTTGTGATAATTTCAGGGAGCACGAAAGGCAGGGGTCAGCAAACACATTGAAAAAGTATCGATCTACAGGATTTGCGTCAAAGATAAACAAAAAAAACCTGTGGCTGGATATCAAAAACATCACCAACTTTGACTCGAGCATGGAACGGCTAGAGAAGAGCGCAAGTTTGATGGACAACATCACAAACGCCGGTTCTGTGGAAGCGGCAGAAGAACCCATCAAAGACATCCACTTCACGGAGGTACTCGAGAGCATAGGATATGTAGAAAAGAGCCTGAACAAGGGCGTGTACAGCGACGGTTGCAGCTTGGCGCTAAGGTACCCATTTTTCAAGTTGGGAACCGAGTTTAGCAATGTAGAAATCGATGGAAAACGCATTGCCAACAATTACAACCAGGCTAAACGAGCACAGAGGGCCAGCAGCAGCAGCACGGGTGCCCAGCCCATGCTGTATATGGGAGCTCCAAGTAGAAAGGTTATGTCTGCAGTGAGTAACCTACGAGTAGGGGGCAACAGTAGCAACTACGTGTGGCTGCTGACCAGCAACACACTGCAGCAGTACAACCAGGCAATGGGAATTGTCTTTCAAAAGTACAACACCAAAATCCGTAGGCTTATTGAATGCAACAGGCTTTCTGCCAACCGTAGCCATTTCCATTCTTCTGGGTACAATTCCGGCTTGAACAGGGAAATAATTGTTGGCAATAGCAAAGATTCTGGCAAAGCAAATGGCAGCACAGGCTTGGAAGGTGTAGAAACAAACACCAAGCTCACATCTAGCAGATCTTCAATACAAATGAGACAAGGCGGGTTTGACGAGATTGACTCAGAGGCAATATTTTCCGAGTCCACAAGCACAGGTGTTCATTCTGGCAAGGTTCCGGTTGAAGATAGATATGAAAAGGTTGGGGGAACTGGGTTTGGTGACATCCAAAAAAGAAACCACAATATTCCTGGGGTCAAAGCACTTGAGCAAATCAACTTCCAAGATATATCCAGGTACATGGAAGCACAACAATTCAAGGAGTTTAATGACAAGATATTCTATGCAAGTTATTTGCTGGCAAAGTATATAGTCGTGGGGAAAAGCACAGTGATGGGAGCAACCAACAATCGTGCTGAAGACCACCTCGAAAATGGCGTTTCAGCCTCTAATACCAAAGGGCTGCTTGGGATGTTGGAGAAAGGAACTGTTGCTGAGCGCAAAGTAGGCGTACACTTAAGGACTGTTAATGTACAAATCGACGGGCTAGGAATTGAATTTGTTTTGAAAATCAACAAACACGCAAAAGACGTCAAAGTCAAGCAAAAGTCGTTTTTGGACTTTGACCAATTTAAGGTGGAAGACGTTTTTGTTGACTTTAATAGCAAACCAAACCATGTCTCCGAGTTGGATTCCAAGAGAGACAAACAGCAGTTTGACGACTTTTCTGGAAAGCCAAGCACAAAACCCGATACTTCAAACCCACTTTACTCCAACGAAAACTTGCTAGACTTTGGTGCAGTGTATTCACAAGTAATCCAAAGTAGCACGCCAAGCCACACAGACCTGCCTTTTGGCATGCAAAAAGCCAATAAAAGCCCCAGTTTCAGTCCCAACCATACATTCAGCAACGCCAACAATGCCAGCATTAGTGGGTCTGAACATTTCCGGTTTAGCTTTAGTAGCGTGGCGTCAAGTATTGGTACAATTGATGTTGCTTCAGTAAACAACTCGTGTTTAGTTGATGCGGTGTTAAATACAAGCAACAGTTTGGTTTATCCAGACGACATTAAAACCAATGTGCGGCATAGTAACCCAGAGATTGGATTGGTTGAGAAGAAGCAAATATCAACACGTCAGGTTAGGTTTAACGACAGTCATCTCTACACCACCCACATTTATCGAAACGAAACCATATCATCAAAATCGTCCTCCAAATCGTCCTCCAACTCGGCAAACAGCAATCTTCAGGCTAGCGGACACTCTAATGTGCTCTATAGTGACCAGGACAGCATTGATAACTCGGGCGAGTTGTATTTGAAGCCTCACTATGGCAACACCGGCCCCGTAGTACTCGAAAGGTATCCAATTCAATCTGTAAATCGCCAGAACATGCTGATATCCAAGCCAACATATCTGACTAGCGATCCCTCAGTTGTGTACTCTTCACTCAACTGGCTCCCAACGCCCTCAGGGAATGTAAACCGTGTTAAAAACTACACAATTATTGACAAAAACAAATACCGCTCCTCAAGCTTAGCAAACTTAAATAATCGACACACTATGGGTATGATAGAACCCAGGAAAAGACCTCAGTCTAAAGATGGTTCCAGAAACTCCAATAAGTCTGTTGGAAGCGATAGGCTCTCGGCCTTTATTGTTCCTGCTGAAAATCACCAACTAAGTATCGGAACTATTCTGCCCAGACCTTCGCCAAGCTCCGACTGTCTTTTGGTAACACCTTCCCCAAGAACAATAAGCAGCAACAGCATGAAACCCCGAACCAAACAAGATCCAGTACAGCAAAAATATCGCCTTGAAACTTCCGCGCCCAGCAAATCTGCATCCCCAAAGGGTCCAGGAAATAAGGAAACTGAAAACACCGGATTCAGTCAGTCACTAGCAACACTGCAATACGTCAACAAGCGTAAACTCCCAAGACCTCATTCAACACTTTCAAATCTCAACTCGGACACCAGTAGCGGTTGTAGCAAACAAATTTTGGCTGTTAAAAACGAAGAATCGACTTTTGAACTTTATAGCGATTTCACAAACTCTGAAGTTGATCTAACTGACCGTGAAACTCATCTTGTTCACTCAGGAAAACTCGTGTCTTTGTCTATTGAAAACTTTCACTAATCATCCCCACTTGACCTACTTTGCTGTTTGACTTTCTAGATCTTTTTTTTCTTTATTTTTTTTTTACTACTAAAATTCTCGGGTTTTTTGTAGAATAAACTTGACAATCTTTATGAGAAAAGCGGCTTGTTCAAAGATTATAAACAAAATAAAAAATAAATAAAAACACCTGGCCTTTTTATTCAAATTATAAATATATATATTGTAGAATGATGGAAAGAAAGAAAATAATGTTTGAATTTCATGGTTGAGATGTGTTAGAGTCGATTTTATCAATAGTAGTGGTATAGAATTGACTCATTATTAGTGTGATATAACTGCTATACTTTAGCCAACTGTGTGTAAATAAGTTATATAAAATTATTGGTAAGAAAAATGAAAATAAAATAAAAACATGCTTGTCTGCTTTAAATTATATCGCTGAGCTGGCTTAAAGTTAAAAAAAAAAGTTAGCTTGCTTGGAATAGCGGCTACTTCAACTTTTCCCCCCTCTCCAGAATCAGAGATCAAGTCAACGCATCAAGCTTAGAGCCGTTGCCCATAGACTGGAGTGATTTTTGTCATATAAGCTGGTGCTGGGTACGTGTGAATTGAGGTAAAAGTCGTGAATGTCGTGATTGTTGACGAGACTGTATCCAAATCTGTGGTTGTAGATATATCAGTTACTTCGCACTCACTTCCTACCTCAACTGTTGATGTTGTGACGGTTACATCGGTGACGGTTTCAAAAATTGATGTTGTGACAGTCTCGATAAGAGTATCTGTTCCAATAACAGGCAAAGTTGTGGTAGTGACAGTTTCTGTGGTTTCAGTAACAACTGTAGAGTCATAAACTGTTCCGCTGGCAGTGGTTACAGATAATGAAGTGTATGTAGAAATATCTGTAACAGTTAAAAATATAGTTACTGGTTCAATGTTGGTTGAGGTTGAAACAACGACTGTCACAAATGTGGAGAAGGTCACTGATGTTTCGGTTTCTGTCAAGGTAATCAACGAAATGTCCAAAACTACTGAAGATTCAACAGTTGTTGTAGTTGTGGTTTCTGAAGCTGTGGTTGTTGTGGTTTCGGATTCTGTAGTGGTTTCGGTAGTTGAAGTTAGATCAACGGATGTAGATACCTTTATCAATGTATCAGTCTCAGTTGTAGTTGTGGTGGTGATTGATGTTTCGGTAAAAGTCTCGATTGGGTGGTCGGTTATAATAGTCACAGTTTCAGTAAAGTCAAGGATCACTTCATCAGTGACAGTAACCTCTTCTGTTACATTCGTGGTGAATGTAATCTCAGTGATCGATTCAACAACAGTAAAAGTCGAGTCAAATGTTGTTATAGTCACGGTTACCTCAGTCGAAGTGGTTGAGATAATTTCGACCTGAATGACAGACAATGAAACAACTGTGGTCTCAACGGTTTGCTGTGATGTGACGGTGGTCACAAGTGTGGTAAATGTTACATGTGTGACATCAGTTACAGTCTCAATAGTCTCGGTTTCAACAGTGGTAATCAACGTGGTAATTGTTGACTCGACAGTTTCGTTAGTCACCGTTGTTATAACGTTTGTTTCAACAATGGTTTCTGTGGTATCAACTCCAGTGGTAACTATTGTTGTGGTGTCGGTGATGGTCAAAGAGATATCAGAGACTGTTGTGGTCACAATGGTTGAAACGTATGTAGTGGTGTTTGTAATCACAACTTCAACCGTCTCATCAATTGTCGAGGTTGTATCGGATGTCTCAACAGTGCTTGTTGTTATGTCTGTAAACTCAGTAACAGTCTCTGTTGTTGTTGTTTCCTCAGGTTCAATGCTCGATGTAAAAGTCACTATTTCGGTCAAATCAACAGTCACATCCTTTATAATTGTAACTTCGGTTTCTACATCAGTTACAACCGTAACTTCGGTTGTGGACTCAACGGTAACAAAGGTCGAGTCTGACTCTGTGACGGTTAAAGTAAGTTCAGTGGAAATAATTGTAGTAACCTCCTCCTGGATGACTGACAATGAAACAATTGTGGTTTCAACGGTTTGCTGTGATGTGATGGTGGTCAAAATTGTGGTTAGTTCAACTTCGGTGGTTTCTGTGTTGGTTTCAATAGTCTCGGTAACTACTGTGGTAATCAATGTGGTAATTGTAGTTTCGACAGTTTCGTCAGTCACTGTTGTTGTGGTATCTGTGATAACAATGGTTTCTGTGGTGTCAGTTCCAGTGGTAACTGTTGTTGTAGTGTCGGTGATGGTCAAGGAAACTTCAGAGACTGTTGTGGTTGTGATGGTTGAATCATATGTGGTGGTGTATGTTGTTACAACTTCGGTCTCATCTGTTATAGTGGTTGTGTCTGTGGTGGTCGTGTCCGTTGTTACAACAGTAGTTATATCCAAGCAATGGGAAATATACACATCCACGGTGCACGTGGTTATGAATGTCTCTGTGCATGTGTATGTCTCTGTACACGTGGTGGTCTCTGTACATGTTGTGGTCTCTGTACATGTGGTGGTCTCTGTGCTCGTTGTGATTTCTGTAGAAGTTGGTATTGGACATGTTGAAGTATCAACTTCACTAGTCCCATCACCATCTATTGACGCACTTTCACACTCAGCATCTCCGTTTGCACATGTTGGTATGCAGTTTGTGGTTGTTATGCTGCCACAGTTTGCGGTTGGAATACAGTCCTTTGTTATTAAGCTGTAATCGCACGTAATGGTTGGGATACATCCCTCGGTTATGCTTTCGTCACAGGTCAAAGTGAACCCACAGTCCATAATATTAAGTGACGAGCAGATGCTAACATCGCTCAGTACAGTAAGTGCGCCGCTTGCGTTTGATGATTTTGCTACAGTTGATGCTGAAGATTTTGCTGTCAAGGTGCTTGAGTCTTTTTCTGTTGCTGCCTTGATACCTGCACTATCACTGCTTACTGGGCTTGCACTGATGTTGCCAAACAATGCTAAGCCTGCTAACAAGTAGGCACTATTGATTTTTAAAAGTCTCATGGCCCTGTTTTTTTTTTTTGCTAATTTAGTCTTTAATTTACTGTCAACTTAATTTGTTAGTTTTATAATTTATAACTAATAATTTATAATATTGCCAGACAAGATAAATAAATATGTAGATGTAACTAAAGAAAATCCTGATGAAGCTAATATGCTTTTTGTTCGCCCTTCCGCCCTTTTACTGTTTATATAAACTGCTTTTCCATCTTTTTATTATTTTTTAATCTTTTTTTTTGTAACACTCTTAACATATATATCTTCATTTTTTTTTTTGCTACGTGAAATATGTTGGTTAACAAATATACCATTATTCTGCGTAATACATAATCTACTGTCAAGAATCAGCTAGCAGGCCAAAATATTACCGATATTACATTGTTCTATTAACTCACGCAACAATTAAGGCTACTCGGGTTACTAGAAGTATAATAAAGGTACAAAGTAAAGTTTCAATGATAGCGGACATACTACTCCAACTGTGCATTACTTTGTCACGATTGAGTTTTAACAAAGTGATGGTCGCTAATTTGATTTAGCAAAAAAAAAAATCTCTTGTACATGTTTAATTTTGATTGAGGTCATCGTCCATTATTTACAGATTCGGTTGGTATTCATACACTTATTTTCGCAAGGATCTTCGCACTATATCTTCATGATAATAATACATCTGTTTGTCTTTTTTTTTAATCAAGACATCTCGGTTATTAATTAGATAATTGTTGCTGTTAATATTGAACCTTATTTTTTTTTTGTTTTGTTTAATTGATATTGAATACTTTTTTTTTTTTTTCAACAACACATTTAACATTCAACATTCAACTGTTGTAACTCGAACCACTTTTGGAATTGATCGCTCAATTGTCCTTCTGAACGGAGCAGCAAACCTTATTAACAGGTTTGGTTTTTAAAGTTTGATGGCCATATTTCTCAGGATGAAATAGTCTACTAGCATACGTAAAATATCTTAATTCAGAATCGCTTCTAGTGTGCTTTAACATGTATCATGTGTATTATAGTGCACAAAAAAATAATCTCTTGATTCCAATTGTTTTCACTTTGCTATATTCTTTGTTTAGAATTGTTTCTTTTACATTGTGATTCCAAATTGGTATATTCAAGTCCACTTTTATTGTTAAAATACTAAAAAAAAAAAAAAAAGTCGGGCATTTTTAGGCCTTATACTAAATATATTAGTCTTTTTTATTGTATAGTTTTTACAATACTACTGATTAGATAAACATTTGTTTGAGTTTTAACAAACAATTGACTTTTCCATGACCACACAAGACAGTAACCGCCGGAAACATCAATCATTACAATACAATCTAGTATAAAGTTGTTATCTCTACACTTTTATTAATAAAAAAACTATTAGTGCGTTTTTTTTCTATAGTTTTTTCTGCTTTTAAACATACCACAAGAGTTCTTGGGGTCTGTTTGCTTCGGTTGCCCTTTTTTTATGCCTTTAATTATTCATAAATATCGTGAGCTGGTGGTAATGTAAAGTGTAATTGGGACTGAGATGGGATTAACATAGTAATTTTGCATGTATCTTGAATATATATCGCTAGAGAGATTCACAAATTCTGTAACTAGCGATGTAACACCAAAATTTGCAGGGAAACCGGTACTAATAAGCAATAAAAGTATTTCCAAATAGTACTTTTCTGTGCAGGTTCGACACTCCAACAAATTGGCTTTAAAATCTTACTGCAAAAAATTTTCCGATGAGTTGCGACTTTATTCTTGTAACGCTGGCCAAATTACAGGTCTATGTTGGACTCGAATAAAAGTAAAATAAAGCATATTACTGATTGAACTCAAAAGCGCTGCACCACATTATCACTGCGTGTAAGTCACTGAGGCTATACATTAATGAAAGTTTTGGCTAGCTAGTTTGCACTTTTTTTCTTTTTTTTCCTTTTGGCAATATTTGTATTAATAACACATAATGCCTTGATGATTGCTGTGTCGATTCAAGAATTCATTTCATCAAATCTTAAAGCTTCCTTATTAGGATTGCCGCCAGTGTTGAGAAGCGAATTAACGAAAGTCAATTCAGACACATCATCAACATTCGATTATATGCTTTGAACAATAATAATTGTTTTAAATCCACTTATTACAATGAAATAACTAATAGTGAAACAACCATGGATTGAAGCGTTCTTTTAAAATCATTAATCGTATCATCATCCAGGATTATAGCAAATACAAGATGTTCTGATTGGACAATAATTCAATTAGCGAGATTTTCAAATACATAAGGCATCCCATTCTACTTTTGATAGTCAGACACTTGGTTTCTAAAAAACATCATTATCTTTAAACAATTTAGTGAGTATTGAGCTTCCAAGCTATTTTTTTTTTTTACATACAATGAGTACGTTCTTTGTTCCCTTTTCTAGTGTACCTCATTTGGTATATAAAGGCGGAAGCGCGACTAATGAGCGCCAGAAGACCATCCCTCAGTCGATTTCACTACCTTTGTGATTGTGTGAGTCTATTGAATACGTTCGCTTACATTATTATTATCATTGTAGTTGTCACTTTTATTGTACAGTCTCATTTTTACATGTTGGACAAATGTCAGTAGTTAAATAGCTACAAAGTAAGAGTTTATAAAAAAAAGTAATATTAGTCAAAAAGTCTTTGTGCTTATTGTTTGGAATGAGTGTCTATTATGCTGACATAATGTTAGTTTGAATCGGCATCTTAAAAAAATATATGGCACCTACTTGTCCTAACAAAATTTGCTTGTTCTGGTGATTACTTCAACTTGATTGTTGTGGCAAGCTACATTTAGCAAAATTATTTCCATTAAATCATTTAACTTTCAACTGAACAACAATAGAACATCGTTTTTAACAAGAATTGTTGGAAACACAAATATCCAACTAATAGGACTTGGACAAACGTTTTGTTTCATTAACCAACAAATAGTACGATTTAATCGACACATTGTTGTAAATACTAATTAATCCCCAGAATCCTATTATCCCACTTTTTTTTTTTTACCAAAAGAAAAAAGCAAAATTTGAAAATACTGCACTCAAAGCTACAAGTGGTAAGGTGTATTCAGATTTATATTAAATTGGAATAAACAAACATGATTTAAATAAAAAAGCAACTAGCAGGACGTAGAAAAAAGTAAATAGGCTACGGAAATTATGATATATCAGTGTTGCTGAGGCCAAATAAAAGCACCAAGAACGTAGATAATAGAGACTATCAATAAAAGGTAGGGAGAGATGGGGTGGGAGAAAAACAAGGGGGAAAGTCGCTGATTTGAGAACTGCTATGGGACTGGAGGCAACAGGTTGGGGTTAAACCGAATCTTCCGTCCTCCAAATATTAGCTACATGCAAGATCATATCATGTTTGTACACATGGTTCTGAAGATATATTACAAAAGCCCATTTGAAAAAGCAAAATATAAAAACATAAAGATCCCTTGCTTTAAACGGCAAACATAGCTCTGGAGATTCCACAAACATGCTATTACAAACGCAAATCTAAAAATAAAATAAAGCAAAAAATAACATGGTGGCAATTGTTTTTGGATGAACATGCTGTTTTATTTGTTAGATTTGGTTTGTGAATTCAAAGTGGTAGTAGGGCTGTTCTGGTAGTCTGATTCATAACTAGTTGCGTGGTTATCGCTAGAATATCGGTTGGAGATGGTGTTAGTGGGTGTGCGAACAGAGCTATGGTCGATATTACGCAGCAGATTGTTGGATTTGATTGATGATTTGAACAAAGAGTCTGAGCCATCGAGAGAGTCACGTGTTAAGTCTCCTGAATGTTTTATCTCGCTGTACTCGTTGGTAAAATCCAGCTTGCTGCTGTAGATGGATGAGCCGTGGTCGCCGAAATCTTCTTCTTCGCTTGAGAAATAGCCATTTACGTTAGTTGACAGTCGTCCACTATGGCGGCTGTCGTAATTGAGCTCCTCCATGTCAAACACGTTGCTGTGATTTTGCAAAGAGCCGTCTTCCGAGTGAATTGAGCGTGAAAAGTTTAGCAAGAAAACGCCTACAAACAAGGTCAGAAATCCACAAAGAACGGATATAAGCGAGGCTGTGGTCCCAGAAAAGCCTTGGAAAAGAATGGTGTTTGCAACAATGGTTGCAGTTGTAAAAAACACATAGTAGATTGGCGTAACAATGTTGGAGTTGAAAATCGCCAATGCCTTGTTGAAGTAGTTCATCTGCAAAACTATGCACCCCAAAACACTGAACATAAACACATACGTAGATACGTGTGTCATTTGGTTGTGTCCCGAAAACGTCAGCTTTAGTGCAATTCCCAGCGCCTTGCACGCCACCACCGTAAACGACCCCGCCAACGAGCAAATCGTAACGTATATAATCGGATTCTTGTTTCCATAACGCGGCGATAGAAACTTGATAAACACATAAATCGTCAAAAATGATATAATTGCATACGTCAGGAACGCTGGCTTAAACGCAAAGCTCATGATCTCCTCTACCGACAAAATATCCGGATCCTCTGGTGCATTCACTATCACCTGTAGAGACCCCAGCAGACACAACGCACATCCACTCTTCCCAATTGTATTGATTTTCTCTCCAAGAAATATCGATGCTAAAATCGCTCTATTTTAACCACAATTTTAAATATTTTTAGCTTTACTGCTCAATCAACATCTATAGCTCAATTCACTTTTCATTCAACTACTTTTATTTTCGCTTTGTAAATTGTCGTCCCAATTACAGCCAAACATTCTGCTTGCCGTTTGGCTACCTCGACACAACAGCCATACATACACACACATTTCCACACACTTTCAGTTTTCTTCAATCAACCCACTTACCCCACAATAACACTCAGCGCTCCAAGTGGCGTTACTAGGATTGCCGGTGCAAAGGTGTACGCTGCAAAGTTACACAGTTCCCCAATTGCCATGCATATCATACCCATCCACCAAATATGGTTTTTCACATAAGCCAAGCTTTTGGTAGCTGAGCCATACTTTTTGGTGGTTTCGTTTAATCCCTTTTTCGTTAGCACAAAACTAGCTCCGATCAAAACACTTGACATCAATGCCAGCACCAACCCAATATATTTCGGATCCATCTTGCTTTATCTATGACTGAGTGTGTGTTACTTTTGTTGCTGTTGCTTTACGTTAGGATATTGTTCTATCACACCTTCACCTTCTATTCTATTTAAATTTGTTGTTATGCATCCAAAAATTGGAATTAGTTTGCTACTTTTATTGCAATTTAAATCTGTGCAAACCAATTTTGTTCACCTCTACCATTCGCTTTACTTTAAGCGGCGAGTGAAAAATAGACACACGTGTTAGGGGAAAACAGCTGTCGTGTTTGAAATTGTTTAGCGCAAATTCATTCCGAGGATCGCGTTTAAACATGTGTAATTGGGTGATTTCAATGAATCCAAGGCCTAATATATGTCTCCTTTTTTATTGAATTCCAATACATGTTTTCAACCATACCTTTAGTCTCGGAATTATACTATTTACAGGCAAATACCTTGCTACCGTGTCGATTTGCTTTACTTGCGTTATTTTTCTGGTGATATATAAGATACAACACTAACGCATTTATTTTTAATTTATACCGAGCACTAGAAGTGAGACTACTTTTACTATTTCATGAACAATAATGTTTATCACTGCATTTCCAATAACAAAAAGTCGATTTTTAAACATCAGTTTTTTGGCTTGGTTATTTTTGGCCTACTCATTATTTTCTGCTATTGCATTTTTCTTTTTCCCTCTTTTTATTCAAATTTAGGCTCTTTTCCCTTTAATACTCCCCGTTCAATTCATCATTTAAACAAAAAAAAGAACTATTAATAACCCTAATAATTTCAATTTCTCCAACAGTCTCTTCAAAGATTGGCTAATATCCCATATTACGTGGTTATCTAAGCAAACACAAATTTTTTGGCAAATCAGCTGGCAACTAGCCTAATTTTGATTTACTTTATCTTTAAATCATCACTTTTTCCAGCCCATAGAAATCAAGGGTTTCCAAACCTTATATATATTTTTTATTTTTATTTCTTTTCTAAACGTTAAATATATCTTAATTTTAGTTAAACCAACATTTCTTTTTGCTCTTATAAATCTTGTTAGTTTGGATGAATGTCTGAAACAAAGAGGATCTTTACTTTCAGCACATAACACTAAAAAAACCCTCCGTAAAGTATAACTATATGTCTCTATGCCGTGATATGGATAGACAGTTAAATAGATGGATGGATGGAATCAATAGTCATTTTACCTATCACTGCCAACACATGTTTGGCAAAAATAAATAAAATACCTTGGCAAACAAGATTTACTCGCTACAAACCCAAAAGAAATTCAGGTTACACTTCCCCTTGCCATACCGTTTCTACTCGCAGCTTCTATGTGTATACTGCTTTGTGTGTCATTTTTAGAATGTGATTTAAGTTTGTCCTTATGGGTTATGGAATACACAGTCTTGGTACATAGTACTTAATCGACGAACGTATCAATTAGCTAGATCATGCACTCTATTTCTTTCAAAGTGTGTAGGTGTACTTGATCCTTGTTAACTACATTCACCAACTTTATTTCCCAGGAGTATAGGACTAAAGCTTCTGAATAAGTCTGGTTGGTTTTTTGATTCCTTTTTTTTTTTTGGAAGGACTGTTGGAATCTTGGTAAAACTGCTAGTTGATTTATCGACAAATATTTCAGAAAATTCTTCAGCGGCTGTATTTTTCTAAAATTTCCATTTTACAAGTACATTTGGCAGCTATTTGCCAACAATTCAGCAAAATCATTGGTACTGATTAATTTTGAATACTTTTGTCTAAAGATTTTTTATTGTTTAAGCAAAGTAAAAGTAACTACTAGTAACCAGCCAATTATTTATCAGTATTGACAACCTTGCAACAACATCGAATTGCTTAATAAAACATATCCAAACAACAGATGAATCGAATCCATATTTAATTATTCAATATTTTTTTAAAAGTGAAAAAAATTCAAAAAGAAAAAAAAAATTCAAAGAAAATTTAATGAAAATTCAACGAAAATATGAAAAGTTTACTTTGGACTAAAGAGTGTCGACAATATTGCAGCCGTTGATTCCGCCCTCTTTAATAAAATACGGATTATTTTATATAATAACAATCTGTTTTACTAAGTTCGTGTTCGAAGATGCCTAAATTTTTGAAGCCAGGAAAGGTACGCACCAACATTTAATATATACATTCAGCTATAAGTAATGTTGCTAAAGATTCGGGTCCATTTAGATAAAGCAAAAGATGGTATTATAAGAGAGAACAGCAGGCGGATTAAACCACCGACCCTTCTTCAAGCAACAATATGGTTATATGTTATGGATTCGAATGCTCCAAACTACGACTGCTATTATTTTTTTTTGAAATCCTTGGTTGGATAAAAGTTGGCTACGGATTCAATTTTAGCCGTAAGCTTGAGGAAATAAAATAATTCAAAGATATCGCATCTTATTTTTTAATAAACTCGAATCGGAAAATCATACTTTCAAACGTTGATGCGATACGAAGTGGTTTGGCGCTTTCTAAATGGCATTGTACTGCTACTCTGAGAGTTTATACAGTTGTCAACTTTTGCTTTAATTTTGTGCTTGCTTTCTTTTTTTGACTGCAAACTGTGGCCCATTGCATAAATACAGACTCAGAACCAAATAGCCATAGAAAGCTGTTTATATTACTTTTGTATTGTATTCTAACTTTAAACATGCGTAATGTATGACTCAATTGCTAATTTTGTGCGATCTGGTATTTCCCTAGGTTGTTATTGTTTTGCAAGGCCGTTACGCCGGTAAGAAGGCCGTCATTGTAAAGAACTACGATGAAGGTACCAAAGACCGTCAATACGGATACTGCGTCGTTGCAGGTATCGAGCGTAACCCACTCAAAGTAACAAAGTCAATGGGTGTTAAGCGTATCGCCAGACGCTCCCGCATCAAGCCTTTTGTTAAGGTTATCAACTACAACCACATCATGCCAACCCGTTATGGTTTGGAGCTCGATAACATCAAGGAGAACCTTAACTTGAACATGTTCAAAGAACCAACACAACGTGCTACAGCCAAGAAGGCCATCAAGAAGACTCTTCAACAAAGATATACCACAGGAAAGAACAAGTGGTTCTTCTCCAAGCTTCGCTTCTAATTTTATTTTTTTCTTAAAAAAATAAAAATACTATTGATTTTAATTAATTGGGCTGTAAAAGTTAAATTCATTTAACTAACATTAAATAACACGTAACTAGGTGTATCTTTTACTATTTTTACGGCTACATACTTTTTACTTTCAATACAATTTTATTATTATAAAATAGTTTCGAAATATATTCCTTTGTTGTAAAATATCACCTTGGCTATCAGTTATTAACTCTTAATCGGATCATCCAAAGTGGCTGATTAGTAACAGACCAACAACACCTTGGGCTTGGCGCTTGTATCACGCACTGCTTTAAGCATGTTGCTTCTGTACATTCACTAGAGAGCTTTGCTGTGTATTCCAAACGCGAGCAATCGATTTGGTTGCCATGAAGTGCTGATTGCTACTAGTTGTAGCTCGGAATAAAGTCTTGGGATTATGTGCGTTTGATAGCGTGTAGAGGTGACGGGAGAAATATGTATGTACATTCATTCAGCTGCTTGTGAGAAATCGATTTCTGTACCAGCCATCTGTTTGCTACAAGTACTAAATTATGAATCTAATGTTTGTCAATACGTATGTGCCTGGAAGCCACTGTACACTGTAGCATTCCTTTGGACTAAGCTGCTAAACCTTGTTTTGTCGAACTTTGTTTGCTCGGCAAATTTTTTTTGTGGTTGTGTACCAAATATTTATAAAACGCCCAAAATATAGTCATTACTATAATTAACTATAGCTTGAATGTAAAGATATGCAAAGTAGGTTGGCTGATGAGTAGTGAAAAATGTCGTTTTACTAGGTGTATTATGGGAGTTCAAGTTCTACTACTTTTGCTTATGCTATCGGAACTCGCGAGCTAAAGTTAAGCATCACATAATGTCTAATGGACTTGAAGTCAATAGCGCCCATAGCATGATGTGAGTCCTAAGCCTTATTTGCATGACTACATTTGTTTATATAAAATGTTTGGAGCCTTTATCGTAGCAAGCAGCGGTTGAAGCCACTCCTCCCGCCCGTTTAATACAATATACTGTCTTTTATAATGCATTGAACATCATTTTTTTTAGAAAGGAAATAGAATAAACTTTAGTATCTAATGAATGATAAGGCTAAAAAATACACCCCAAACTAGTATTTGGGAGAGGGAGGGGAGGGGGGAGATAAGGTTATCAAAACCAAGGTTTATCCAAACCCTAGTCCCAATCTCAAACACAAATATCACAACTTAAATATATAAATAGCGATCAGTTTGGCCTTTCATCAAATAAACTATAACCTTAGAGAAGCAGAATAAGAATATTCATCAAGAAACCAACAATTAATAGCCGAGTTTTTACTTTTGATTATAACTTAAAAAGCAACAAGTATGAGTGAACACATCACAATAGACAACAATAGCAGCAGAGCAAAAGTAGTTGCTGAAGAGTATGAGGAGGAGTATAAGGAAGAGTATGTTTCCCCAAAGACACCTGGTGAGATATTTTTGGAGAATGCGTACAGGCCAGGATACCACTTGAGGGAGTACATTGCAGAATTTATCGGGACTTTTATATTTGTGTTCTTGGGAACTAGTTCTATTGCAACCACAGTTTTGGAACCGGCTTTTACAGACCTAACACTGTTGATGATATCGTTTGGATGGGGAGCTGGATTGGCAATGGGCTTGTATGTCTCGGCGGGTATATCGGGGGGACATTTAAACCCAGCAATTACATTGGCGAACGGGCTATTTGGAAAATTCCAGATCCATAAGGTTCCAGGATATATACTGAGTCAAGTAATTGGTTCTTTTTCAGCAGCAGCACTGACATTTTACCTGTTTTATGTAAAGATAAACACTTTTGATGGTGGGAAAAGAACAATTGGAGGACCAATCGGGACAGCACACATATTCGCCACCTACCCTTCAGATCCAAAAACAATATTTAGAAATCTGTTTACTGAGATGGCGCTAACCGCGATTCTAGTTTTTGTAAGCAGATCGTTTTCTGACAGACGCGTTAATAAATTAGGCGGTCTTGGGTGTTTAGAGTGTGGAATTTTACTGTTTGTTATAGCTTTGGGTGCTGGAAACAATACTGGGTTTGCTTTAAACCCCGCAAGAGACATCGGCCCTCGCTTCATGACAGCTTTACTGGGATATGGCTTCAGAGTATTCACTACCTTTAATGTTTACAGCTGGATTCCTATTGCTGGTCCTTTTATTGGAGGCATAGTTGGCTTTATCTTGTATGATCTGTTGGTTATACCAAACAAACCAAAGAAAGCTGTTCCTGCCACTACACACTAAAAAGTGGCGTTTAACACTTTTAAATTTTAAAATTATTAGCTTTTAGAGAGTTTACCTGTAGTTTGAACTTGTTTGTCTGAAAAATACCAACTAAATAAACTACTCGATTCACACTAAACTGTGATTTCTTTATTTTACCGATGTTCAGCTGTAGCTACTCTGAAAATAAAATAGTGGCGCATCGCTTTTGATTTAATTTGGCTCAGGGTTAGAATGGAACACTTGTATCATTTTACAATATAGCAACGATTCATTTGTGTTGCTAGCAATGTTCATTATTAGCCAGTTGCAAAAATTAAAACACTGTTTCGCAGTTTACTTTTGGCAGACACAAGAGCAAAAGTCAGTAGGCGGACCTCTGTTTAATATTTGTTAGTATGCAAGTTTTAGGAAAAAAAGGTGGGGGGCGGGTGCGGTTCGGAGAACACCCCCCCCCCCCCTCACCTTATACCTATTTAAGATTCAATCAGCCAACTAAATTGATCAAGTCAAAAAAAGCACAATGTTGCAATGTAAGGAAAATAAAAGCACAATTTGGTTTTACAAGAAAGCGTTCGGACGACAAATATATTTCATACTATACTATAAAATATTATTACAATTAATCAAAAGTGTCTCGAGACAATAAAAATAATTGTTTTCATTATTGAAAATTATACAAACACAAACCTTAGGACCAAAAAAGTGTTTGATTTAAACGAAATGCTTGGTCTAGCCTAATTACTTTTGGATATACATTATAAGCCACACAACACACAGTTAGGCTTTAACCATATTAAACTTGATTGTGCTTGATTCAGAGAACTCTAATCCTACTCCATGTCAACAGAGTACTCTAATCAAAATTTGGAAAGCAAAGCTTTTTTTATTTGACTAACTAGACCATAATTTAAAAAAAACGGAGCAAGTACTCGATTACTGAGTACAAAATCTATAGCTCTATTCCTGACCCAGTCCAGTACATACATGCGTATGCATTTATTGGTTTTGATAGAAAGTATGTGTTGCAAGTTTGTTTTGTACCACAGCTACAATTCAGTCGACCTTAAACTGAATCAAAGGTACAGGACCCGCCAGATATAAAAGTGTAATAATTCCAAGCTGAAAACGAGTGCATTAAACTCGATCAGTTGGCTATAGCAGTAATATAATTATACCTCACCGCCCCCCAAATAAATGAACAAACGATACATTATATTGTGGATAGCTAGATAAACAACTTGACTTTACAAACATTACAAACCAGTAGCAAGCTAACACAACAACGATGTATAATAGAAGTATCCCAGTATACATTTAAACGATGATTTTTGGGGGTTTGTTTTATACCCGCTTAACGAGGAAAGCCTTATTTGTTCGGGAATATAGAGAAGCAAGGTTATTGGTGTTTGTAGAGAGCCACTAGTTAATTTTGAAAGAAAACCCCCATGTAAAATAATGGTATTGAATAATCAGTTTTTTATTTCCTCATAAAAAGAAAAAAAAAAGTAAAAAACAAGTATTACGATTTAGTGTTAAACCATATAAAAGAAAGTCAAAATCATAACCGTAAATAACTGCACTCGCATGTTGGAAGTGGCAGGGCGAGCTTTATTTTTATTGTATCGTTTGACCTAATTTTTACAATCGAACTTGAAAAAAAATAAACAAAAGCATTCAATTTATGGGCTAAATAATCAAAAAAAACAAAACAAAACAACAATGTAGGTTAGAAAAATACAATTGGGTGAGGCTTATCGAAGATGTGTTGCGGTCGCTGAAAATATAAAAGTAAAAGGCTCAGGATCAAACTTGAACGCAGAATTTAGATAGAATAAGTATAAATACTTTATAATCTCAGTTTGGTGTCTATAATGAAAAGATGCAAACAGATAAAAATAAAAATAAATATATAAAGAGCTTTGATGAAATTCGATTAAAAAGTTCCAACCTCATCTAACTAGCATCACTATAGCATTTTTACAGAATAAAGACACTAATTAATGATAAATATAACAGTTTTCGGCATTTTAATCTCAAAAAAATAACATAGATAGAAACAAATACACTAACTACTCACATATATAATCTATGGCCTTAATATCGTGAAAAGAACAACACACAGACACAAACACAAATACAAACACAAATACACACATACACACATACACACATACACACATACACACATACACACATACACACATACACACATACACATATATAAGTGTAAATAACACACTATTTCCACTATAAAAATAAAGCCGGATATACAAAACAGATAAAAGCATTTTTCATCTAAAGATGAGATACAATTTAGTATGGAATGTAAGCCAAATTCTTGCAATTCTGACTTCCTCCAGCATGGCTAGCCAAAACCCAAAAGACATGCCGATAGTTGCAAACGAGATAATCGATGTAGAGGTTTGTGATTCGTACTCGACGATTGACTTGGTTACAAGGATATATACAAAGTTGTTTGATAACAACAGTACTGGAATAAATAATCCTACCATCAGCTACGGTCCTGGCGTGTTTGTTTCGCTTGAGGTTGTGACGGAAAAGGCCACAATTACGATCAATACACTTGACCCAAACAATTTTTCAACAGTCACTGTACAGTCAACAATTTGTGCAAGTATGATCACGGGTCCTTCCGACATGCCTAATTCTTCTGATATGCCTAATTCCTCCGACATTCCTAATTCTTCTGAAATACCTAATTCTTCCGAAATTCCTGATCCTTCTAGTTCATCCGACTTACCCGGGCCCTCCAGTTTACCCATAGACGCATGTCTTCAGAGATTCCCTGATATTGCAGTTCCAGCGAGTGGTGGGTTTGATGAAAATAGCCCATTCAACTATGACTCGGCTATAGAGATAAAGTGTCCAGACAATCAGTTTGAGGCTACTTTTGAGTTTAGTTCAAAGAACTCGTTCTATGTTAGGCTTGATGGGAGGAAGAATGCAGAAACCAGAACCAAGTATGCGTTTGGTATTGATATTGCCAATGGTAATATGTTTTACACTGGGCTTGTTAGCAACGAGCAAAAATATTTTGCTGGGGATATACCCAACCCAAAGTATTTTGTCAGAGTTACATCCAATGAGATATCGATGGGAATAAACGGGATCGTAATTGTTTCATCGGCGATAGATAATACTGGTATTATTGATGGATTATTAACAGAGGGGCTGTTCTTGGTGTTTGGAGGGGGGGTGAAAGACGACGTGGTTAGCAGCATTTCTGTCAAGTGCAACAACACTGACGGGTGTGCAGCAAGTGGTTTGGAGCTTGGGAAATCGAATGTTCCTACAGAGACATGCAAAAACAAATACCCAGGATTCACGATATCAGCTGGGTCAGAGTGGTACGAAACAGAGAAATACGGGCTGGATTCGGCAATTAAAGTGTCGTGTCCATACAACCAATTTGAAGTTTCGTTTACTGGAGATGGAAATGTGGATTATTACATGCAGATACATGACGGGAGCGATCATGGGACCAAGTATTTTGGGGTTTTTGGCGGATCAAGTAACAAATGGTTTATGTCACCAAGTAGTCAACAGGTTTCAGGGCCGTCTGGGGTCACAGGTGATGCATATCAGTATTTTGGGACGTTTGAGCTGAACAGAGTTAAGATAGGGGTGCTAGGAGAAGTTGTGTTAGAGCAAGACGTATCGGTGTATGATTATAATGGTTTTGCAACAGCACAGTCGTTGTATCTGCTTTTTGGGGCTAGAAAGGATGGCGCAACAGTTAGGGATGTAGTTGTAAGTTGTAGACATTTGCCAGAGTGTGATATTCAAATAGCACCGATTGAAGAGACTACAAAAACAAGGCACGACTCGTGTGTGAACTCGTACGCTGATATAGCGATTGAGACCGGAGGGTCAAATTTGGTCGATATGTCGTATAACCTGAGTTCGCCAGTAGAAGTTAACTGCAACAACAGCGAGTTTGAAGTGACGTTTGATTTGGATCCAATGGGGTCGTACTATGTGGCGTTGACAAACACAACGGATACGGTGTCGCATAGAAATTTCCAAGGAGTAATAGATTTGAATAACATGCTTATGGGATTGACACTATTTAATACGGCAAAGAATTACTTTGAGGTTGATAAGGAGGAAAGGACGTCGTACTTTGTTAGGTTTAGGCCAAACGAAGTTTCGATGGGTATAAACGGATTGACAGTTTCGAGTGTGGCAGTGGAGGGCGCAATGTTGGTAGACTACTTGAAGCAGGATAAGATGTACTTGGTATTTGGGTCACGTACAAACTCGGCGGTTATCAAAAACATAGCGGTGAGGTGTAACAACCCAGGGCAATGCGCAGTAGACAGGTACGTGGAGGAAAAGGCGGTGTTGGAGGAGCCAGTGCCGTGTGTCAAAAAGTACAAAAGTGTTGCAATTGAAAAAAAAGGAAATTGGTACAACACGGAGCGGTACAGTTGGGGATCTGAAATAGAAGTACAGTGTCCATATAACAACTTTGGAGTGGAGTTTGTAGGAAACAGCAGTACCAATTACTTTTTGCAGGTTCATGACGGCACTGCGTACGGAACCAAATTCTATGGAGCGTTTGGGGCTTTAGCGTCGACATGGTTCATGTCGGAGAAACACAATTTGTTCAAAAGATACGAAAGCGGGAAAGTTGGTGACCAGACATTGTTTGCCAGGTTTAAACCTGACGATGTTAGCATTGGAGTGGAAGGGAAGGAAGTTGTTAGCGGAGATGAATCAACGTATGTTTACAATGGGTTTGATAAGGCCAAACCTCTGTATTTGGTGTTTGGAGCTAAATCGGACAATGCAGTTGTGAAGGATATCGTGGTTACTTGTTTTGACACAACAGCCTGTACAACATAGGATAGGATAGGATAGGATAGCACAATATAATTTAATTTTAAAGCTGATTGATAAAACTAAACTTGATAATAATAATAAATAATAATTAATAAATGTAAAAATGTAAAGATGTAAAAGTATAAAAAAAGAGGATGAAATCTAAAGGACAAAAGTGGTATAATAAAACAAGATATAGCTGAAAAGCAACAAGTTTTCAGTTGGGAAAAAATAAATAAAATAAAATAAAATGGAAGGATAAGATTAGGAAGAAGGAGGGGGAGGGTGATTGGTGGTTAAAATAAGGCTAATGCGTTAGGAGTATATGGTTTAAAGTTAGGAGAGATGTTAAAGTCCAAGAAATCGATGAATCTGTTAATCTCATAGTTGTAAACCTCTTCAGGATCAACAACATCATTGACAGTAACAGAAAACAAGGCAGAATCGAGATAACGGTCAAAGAGGGAACTGGAATTTAAATCGGAATCAAGCCAAGAAGAATTAGGGTCATAAGAAGAAGCAGCAACAGAAGCAGTGGAAGTTGGAGCAGGGACTGGAATTGGAATTGGGATTGGAATTGGAATTGGGATTGGATTTAAGGCTGGAATTGGAGTTGGGTCAATGATTTTGGCGTCGATAGAAGAGATATCAAAGCCCCAAGTAGACAGGATTAAGGCGAGAGAAGCAGAGGATGGGACTTGGTCAGTGGACATGAAGACCACAGACATGGAACCATTGACGTGAGTTTGG
This sequence comes from Capniomyces stellatus, assembly GCA_001661515.1. Lineage (NCBI taxonomy): Eukaryota > Fungi > Kickxellomycota > Harpellomycetes > Harpellales > Legeriomycetaceae > Capniomyces > Capniomyces stellatus. Next base: position 292,103 of record LUVW01000023.1, read on the forward strand.
TCAATATAGAGAATAGACAGGTTACTGTTAGCAAGCAATTCCATCAGCCTGGCAATCAAAATCATTTTTTTCTGGTGTTCACGCTGGATGTTACCCAACAACTGGGCAATTTCGACTGGAGACACGGGGCTGCTGGAGTCATTGTGGGCGGATGCTGGCAAAAATTCAGAAGGAGATTTGGGCGGGCTGAAGGAAAATGTTAGAGCGGTTTTGCCAGCGGGAACTGTGGGAGACTTTGACCATACTTGTTTGTGGTTTACAACAGGGGTTGTAGACTGATTAGTGGCCAATGACGGTTCGGTTAGTGGGCTGGCAGATTTGTTGGAATTGGGACTAATGTGACTGAACTGGACGGTTTCTAGAGAAGATGTGGGTTTTGTTCTTTTTGCGCCTGAACTGGGGCTGGAACTGGAACTGGAACTGGTTGATAGAGAGCGTTTTGGGTGTTTGATCATGTACTTTGATATGATAGAGTTGTTGAAGATGGAGTTGGATGAGAGTTTTGGATCATTAAAATCTTTATTTTCAAGAATTTTGTTCAGTTCGAGCCCTACAATTCCTGCAACTCTTAGTGCGGGGAATTTGCGGGTGGCCAGGGTACTAGCAAATCCAAACTGACTGATCAGGTCTCTAAAAAGCGGAGAACTGTTATTGTTTGTCTGACCTTTGCCGTAATTGTAGCTATATCCTCTGCCTCTGCCTCTGTTATTGTTGTTGGTGAACTTGAATGCTGACGAAAATGTTTTCCATCTGTTGAACGGCTTAAACTTGTCTCTGAGATTTGGCAACTTTGAGTATGTTCTGTTTATTCCAATGATGTTTTGAAAGTACCGCAGGCTGTTTCTGCTCGGTAGGTTTCTGTTCAGCATAAAGTTGACCAGGCAACTCCGCTCCCATATGTTGTTTTTGCCTGTCGTTCCGCCAAGCTGTGAGTTGAAGAACTGCGAGTTGCACAGTTGGGGCTTGTGAAGCATCCTCCGATGCCGTGCTTCCTGGCTCCTACTAACCATATACCTGCTTTGTCCATACGCCAAGATTCCCAACACCTGTGCAGACCAAGTTCCTGGCAACACCTTTGCAAAGTTCTTGACCATCTTGATAAACTTCACGTTGCTGAACAGTCGCTCCGGTGCTGTTAGGTGCTGCTGAGTCACCTGCTTTTGGATATACAGCTGAAGCACCGCATGGATCTTTTGCAGAAACGTCTCCTTGCCTACCTCCTTTATCACCGCATTCCCCACCCCCTTTTTCAAATCGCTCCTACTTAGTCCCAACTCACTCCTGTCCCAAAAACACGTCCCATTTCCCACTGTTCTGCTCAAACGCGTCGTACTGTTTGATAGCGGCCGCTTGAATATCGTCAGTGCACACGACGTCAGGTTCTTTGCCTGGGTCTTGCATCCTCTTGTTGTTTTGCAAAACAACTTGTTGAATGGTGTAGTACCCATTTGTTATTCTTCTTTCTTTTTTTTTTTTTTGCTTAATTATTTATTGCTTTACTGCTTTTTTTTAATTCTTTCGCTTTTTGAATTTCAATTTAAATATTTTCGCTTTATCTCTTGATATTTTCTTGTTTAATAATTAATCACTGATAGGTACGCCGGGATTTTACTATCTCTGTTTTTTTTTTGTATTCACTCCCACTTCCCTGGTTTAATTTTCTTTATAGGTTGACTGGGCTGAGAATCGATCCTCTGTCATGTAAAATGACCTGGTTTGTTTGTTTTCTTATTTTACATTTACCTGATTCTATACTATAAACCCTTCACATTCACACTTTGTGACTCGAAAAACTGTAATTTTTTTAAATAAAACTGTGTTTGAATCAATAAAACAGTACTCGTAAAAAGAAAAAATTTATATATAAGAAAAATGCTGTCTTTTGAATCAAGTAATAAGAAAAATATTTTACTGTTTTGTTTAATTTGTTACGACCATCACTTGTGACAAAATTAAACTTGTAATCTTTTTACACTTTAGGTCTTTAAACTTCCTAACTTTTCAACTAACTCCATAAACTTGTTAATGACAAAAATTATAAAGCGCATTTTTTTTACGTTATATATAATATCTTTTTTTGCTTCGCTTTCCTTTTTAAATCTTGCTTGCCTTCTCCTTCCTCCCACCCCCTCCAATCACAATTAATTAAAACTAACAGAATTAACAGAATTAGCGGCAAAAAAAAGAAAAATACACCAACTATTTCATTGCATTATCTTGAAACTCTATAATTGCAATCAATAACAATCATAGTCCAAGCCAATTAAGCCGAGCTCTACAGACCAATTATCTACAAGAGTAATTCGCAAGTTGCGTTGTAAAAAAAAGATTTGTTTAGATTTTGTAATTGATGGGCTTTTTCTTCTTTCTATATACACTTACTTTATGTTTTCTAAATTAAGAAAAAGTAAACCCCCCAAACAAAAGCCAATGAAAACTCAAAATCTTGGAACAACAACCCAATTCGAATTTGTGTACTATTTTTTTTTTTTTTTGCTTTTTAAATGGAAACAATAAAAAGCAAATTGGTGATAATAAAAAGCAAGTAATAAAAGAAAACTGTGATATTTTTTTTAGAGCCGACTAAGCAACTCCTGAACCAAATCTTCAACCTTGACAACCACCCCACCACTGTTGTCGCTTTCGCCAGATTTTTCCTGGCTAGACCCAGTATCTGAATCAGGCTTGCTAGTCATGCTCTTGACCTTGACCAGCCCATTGGAAAACTCGTCTTTACCAACAATAACAGACCAAGGAATAAATGCCTTGTCACAGGCATTAAACTGGGCCTGCAGTCTAGGCTTGTCCTTGAACATAAACTCGGTTCTGATTCCGCTCTTTCTCAGCAAATTGGAGATCTGGATACGCTCAATCAGCATTCCATCGCCAACGGACAAAACAAAGACCTGAGTCTGGTTAGACTTGATCTCGTTGATGTTGAGTTTCTGCGACAAAATGGCAAACAGTCGTTCAATTCCAAACGAAATTCCAACACAAGGAACCTTGCTGCCTGGTCCGCTCTTTGACCTGCTTGACGCCATAAACATCCCCACCAACTCGTCGTACCTTCCACCAGCTGCAACCGACCCCACTCTTGCCTGCGACTCATCGCTGTCTGCCTTTGACTTGGACTTTGACTTGCTGTTTTTCTTCTTGTCTTCTGGGGCCGACTGGGCACTGGCTACCGGGGTCACGTTTTCTTCTACCAGAACTGCCTCGTAAATTATCCCGGTGTAGTAATCCAACCCTCTTGCCAAACTCAGGTCAAAAACGACCCTCTTTGTTGTTTCGTATGCCTCAGAGTAGTTGAAAAACAACAACATCTCCTCCAACCCTTCCTTCAAAGTCTTGTTGCTCGTCAACTCTTCGTTCTTCAGCAATTCTCTAACCAACTCAATTCCTCCTTTTAGCTGCACAAATGTCCCTATCTTGTCTGCCACTGCCCCGTCAAGACCCTTATCAACTGTCATTTCATGGCGCACATCCTCCCATGGAAGCTAAAGTTTTTACATTCATTTTTAATATTACTATTACTATTACTATTACTATTACTATTACTACTATTGTCATCTTCTCACCTTATCAAGCTTGTCAATTGCTGATGAAATCGCTCTAATGTTTGCTTCTGGCACTCCACAAACAGCAAATATTCCATCCAGAATCTTACGATGATTAATCTATTCGCATCAATTCAAAATCCAGGTTTAGCCTTTATTCTCTTCAACAATATCCAATAAAAACAAACAAATTATGGTTAGCCCAAGATATCCAAACCAACTCTCACCTTTATCGCAAAGTCTCCAATATCAAGTGTTGAAAGAACCTCGTTCAGCACACAAACTATCTCTGCATCAGGAATCATAGTATCGTATTGCCCTGCAATATCAAAATCCTATTTACCAAAGTTTTTCATATTATTATTACATTAATATTACATTACTATTGGTCATCGTTGTCACACTTTTATATTCATTGACCCAAACTCTTCTTTTTTTTTCTTTTTCCTTTCATTCTGGTTTTATTATTATCTTAATTCCTTAATTTGCTTACACATTGGTAAAACTCTCTCATGCGCCCCTTTGTCATGGCCGGCTGATCTCTTCTGTAAACCTTTGCTACGTGGTACCTTTTGATGTTGCTGATTCCGTTCATTGCAACGTATCTGGCAAACGGAACCTATTCATTACCCAACACCACTTTATTTACCCTCTCTTTCACTAACTACAGGACTACTCAAGCGCCACGTTACTATACACATTTGTTTATTAATTGACCTTCTCCCTCCCCCCCCCCCCCCC
>LUVW01000023.1:296412-310972 GCA_001661515.1 Capniomyces stellatus
CCCCCCCCCCCCCCCCCCAACCCTTGGTCCACACTTACTGTAAGATCGTATCTCAATGCACATTTTTCTCCTCCTTGATCCTCCAAATCATAAATCAACTTGCTATCCTCTCCATACTTTCCTGTCAGGATTTCCTTTAGCTCAAACACTGGCGTGTCGATTGATACTCCACCGTACTTTTTGAATATCCCGGTAATCGTCTGAAGAACGTGTTCACGGATAACCATTTCCTTTTCGTTGTAGTCTTTTGTACCCTGCCAATATTCAACAACAATCAGAATTTACAAAGTCAATACAGTTGTGTCTGCTTATTTCATCTTCCTTTCTTTTCCTTTTTTTTAAAAAAAGCAACAAATTAAAACATATTGTCACTCTAAGCAAGCTCCCTATCCAGCTATCCACTTTCAGGTTCCAAACATACCTTTGGTGTTTTCAAAATTATCTGTGCCCCTTTCTTATCCTTGCTGTCACCGCTTTCAGCTTCAGAGTTTCCTCCTCGCATTTGGACTTTAAGCTCTTCAAGCTGCTTGCGAGCATTCTCAATATCGCTTTCTGGTGCGTTTGATGCTTTCAGCTCCCTTAATACGGCACCAACCTGTGCTATTTGCTTCTTAATGTCTTCAATTCCCATTATCTACCTCGTTGTTTTTTTTATAAAACTTTACCACTTGGTTTTTTCGTATCTGTCGCTTGCTTGCTTGCTATTTTCTTCTTTGATTTGCAGAGATCTTTGAAATGCTTGCTGATCCAGACTCGTTAAAAAAAAAGGTTCTGTCAAATTCCTAATCCAAATCTAAATTTAAATCTAGTCCTTTTTTCTGTTTTTTTTTCTTTTTTTTTAAAAAAAAATTAAATATTAATTTCTATCTTTCACTATTGCTCAACTGTTGATTGTTTTCCTTTTTTTTTTCTTGTACAATCCAATTATTGTCTATTGTGATCAAATTGATTGAGAAGTTTCTTTTGTTCATTTTAATTTTAATTAAGCGGAATCCACACTTTTCTACTATTTACTTTGTTTTTGAAAAATAAGAAAGAAAGAATAATATAATAAATAGCCTAGTAGTAATTGTGAATAAAGCTAATCAAATAGTAAAGTGAAAAATGACAAAATTACAATCATTGTTATTAACCGGATAATAAAGCTGGACTGGCCTGGCTGTGTAAATCCGCTTGAACCATTCTGCACCGTCTATCAACGCCAACATGGATATTTTGAATCACACAAGTTTTACCAACACCACAAGCATACATACCATCCATTTACCCACCAACATACAAATGCATATTAATGTACCATAAATGTTCTTACATAGGTAAATCCAAGAAACCCAGGAAACATCCCTATACCGGCAGTCCCCATATACATACCGGCGTTTGTGTGCTGGTGGAATCCTCCTGAAAACTGGAATGGATCCCAGCCAAAAAAGTTCTGCCCAGGTCTCTGTGGAACCGGTGGTCTTTGTCCAGCAGGTCTATTGGCTATATTGGCTGTGAGCCTGTCAAGTAGAAATAGCAAAGCACAAACAATCAAAACATTAAATTAAAAACCAACTTCAGCCAAATCAACAACAGCACATATAAATCAACAAATACATGGAATGAATGAATGCATGAACTGTTATTACCTTGGATCCACTTCGTCTTTACCTCTTCCGTATACCGGGATGACTTTATCTCTTTCACACCCTGCCTTGCAGACAGGACAAGTCGAGTCACGCTCAAGCCATTGTCCAAGACACGACCAGCTTAAACAGCAATAGTATCGTTTTTGTTGTTTTAATGTTTTTATTTATTTATTTGTTATTTAGTATTTTTGAAATATTAAAGCCGTAGACAACCAAACCCAAAGGTAGTTTTGGTGAGCTGTGTCGGGCCAATAGCATTCGCATATAATATTGAGTACTTACCAGTACAAATGTCCACATAAAGTCAAGACTGGGCCAACAGATCTATCAAAACTAATATATCGACAATAACACAACAGAGTTTAGCCTCAAGTAAAAAACAAAAATGAGAGTCTGGTAAACCAAAAAGGGGATTAAAAAGAAAATAGACAAAAAAAAATGTAGTTGAAAAGGTTATTATGTGAGTTTACTCGAGAACCCTTACCATATATTACATGAGAACTCGTCATCGCATAGCTCTTGTTTGTCGTTGGGTTTAGGTGATAAGGCATTTTCCGCCGTGTTTTCACCATTATCAACAATTTCAGCCTGCACACTGTCATTTACTATAGCTTCGTTTGGTTTTCCATTGTCTTCTAAGCATTCTTCTACCCTACTGGTTCTCGGTAGGTTCTCGCTATTTTCGGTGTTGTGATTGGCACCACTGCTTTTAAATCTATTTCGCAACCCCGATGAACCATCTAAAACGGTTTTTGTAGGCTTCAATTCAACACTTTCAGTGCTGCCGTGCTCTTCGTTAGACTCTTCGTTAAGCTCACTTTTTGATACTTTGTCAGACTCTTTGTTAGACTCCTTTTTAGACTTTTCATTAGACTCCTTGTTGGACTGTTCGTTGGTCTCCCTTTTGGTTTCTTCCGGCGCGTTTCTGTCAGAGCATGTATATATATTTTCTTTTAAATTTACTTGCTCAGCCGAGTTCTCTTGGTTGCCAATTTGATTGAATTTTGACACTGTTTCATCTATTTGATTGCCATCCTGTACATTCCTAGTATCTTGTTCTGGAACTACCAAAGAAGCAGCTACAATGCCGTCTTTGGGTTCCTGGTTCTCATCCATGTACAATATAAACCGAATTGATGATGCAAATTAAGTTTTCAAAAACAGAAAAACTTGGTCGAGTTGGTAAAGTTATGCAAATAAAATCGGTCTAGTATAAACTAAACGAGGTGGAAGTTTAATTTTTTAATTATATAGTGGTTGATGGGCAAACTCAACTTTATAATTTAAAGCAGTAATAAAAGAACCGGAAATTAGATGCAAGCCGAATAAATAGCTCTTCGAACGTATCGCAGTTGTCTCGCTGGTATTTATATTTTAGGGGCTACTTTGTCAAATATTCAGGCGGTTTGGTTTATTTTTCGGATTTGGTTTTAAATCTAAATTCTAGGTTGAGACTTTGAAATTAATCATTCAATACGGCCAAGTTTTCAACTTTCGTCTTTATTGGCTAAGTTGTGGGTTTACCAACTTGAATATCTAATTTCTGTTTAAATTAAAAAGCAAAACAACTAAATTTCCTTTTATTTTTTTTCACGAACCAAACGACTAACCCAACCCACATTTAAAGTTTTCAAATATAATTGCTAAACAAAGAAAAAAAAGGGCTTTAAACTGGGATTCTGTCTTGGTTTGGTTAGGTTTGGTTTAATACACAGTAGTTTTTGTGTAAAATCAGAATATCGATTCTATCAAGCTATAAAACGAATAAAGTATAATTAGGGCTCGAGTTGTAAAGTACACGGGTCATTTGTCTCAATAGCTATTTTTCGGGTGTAAAAGCAGTAAACACTTGATCACATCATAAATCGACCCTCCGGAATTGAGTTTATAAAAAATAAGAGAAAAACTCGGAACAACCAAGTAAATATTCAACTCGACACTAAATGGCAGCAGACAGTCGGCAAGACTGTTACTTTTTTTTGCGCTCGAGCTGCATCAAGGCAAGTTGAATTCACGTATTCCAGGACTTTAAAGAATAATTGTTTGTTGTTGTAAAAGATATATATGGAGTGATAATGGTTGTATTTATAAATATGGGTATAAGCAGGGGGATTCGTGTCAATACCGCCACAACGAGTTGGCAAAAAAGTCGGTAAAGGTTTGCGAGGAATGGAAAAGCAAACACAGTTGTACAAATGAAGCATGTGTTGATCATCATTCTGAATATAAAGCACCTGTAAAACAAGTAAGTTATGATGTAGTACCAAGTGCGAGTATTGTTAGAAGCATTTGTTTTTTTTTTTTAATTGTGAGCTTTGTGCTGGGAATGAGGATTTGTTTTAGCAAAGATAAAAATAAAAAAGTCTGTATAAAACCTAGTCAAAGTATCATTGAAAATTGGACTAATTCATGGGGCGGAAACTGTGTGTCTGTAGGCGGTGTTGGAAAAGAAGGAGGTTGTGTGTTACTGGGATCAAAACGGGGGGTGTTTAAGGCCAGGGTGTAGTTTTAAGCACCTAAGCTCAAAAGAAGATGGAATGAAACAGGGAACCCAGGGCGATTTGGTGCTACTAAATTCAGTAGACTTGGGGAATTTGGGGGCAGTGAAAGAAGATACAAAGATAGCTCTGGGAAATGGACCAAACCAGAGCAAACACGCAGCTTTATTGTTTAATAACGAAAAAAACGAAATTGGGGGATTTTCCAATAGCATAAAGGCGGGAGTAATGGGGGGTAGTGGTGTGGGAAATATAGGGATACGGGATAGAAATGAATTGCGAGGCTTGGTTGGGCAGAGTTTAGCAGAAAACGGGAGTTATCAGGCAAAAATGATAGCAACGGTTGGTAACGCAAGCCAGGCAGATTATTTGAATAACAAGTCACAGTTGCCAGGAATCCGAAAGGCAAACACAAAAAACGGGGGGAAAATGGAGCAAAATATGTTGATGGGAGTAGATAACAAAAGCAACGCCTCTGTAAAGGATGTAGATATTGCGAAAATAAGGCAAGGACTGCTGAGCGGACCGCTTGAAGGCGGAAACAAAGCAGGCAAGAAGCCGCAAGTAAGCGAAGGCAAAAACAGCATGAAGGCGAGTAAAAAACAAGGCAACACAGACATAATAAACGCAGCTACAAATAGTAAGGAGGACAGCGAGCCGATAAAAGTAAAGACTTTGGCAGAGATACTGGCAGAAAAACGAGCCAAGAAAGCGGGACTGAATGTACCAGAACCAGAAAGCGCCACTAGGAACGCAGCAGGTGGTGGTTATGGTGGTGGCAGCAACAAAGCTAGCACAGAACCAGCCAAAGTGTTGGCTTTGAGTGGTATGGCCTTTAGCGACAAGTTTAAAGGAGCTGTAAAAACAGGGAGTACGCTGGTGGTGGATGATGTGAAGAGGAACAGTACAAAGGCAGATGAGATGCGGCTAGAGACAGCGAATAAGGTTCAAGAAGCTAAAGGCGGGCAGCTTGAGCCAGTAAAAAACATTGACGAGTTGCTTAAGGAAAAGAAGCTGCAGCTGGCAAAGAGTTTTGCGTTGCTGAAATCGCAGAAAAAGCAGCAACTCGACATAAAGGGAGTAAAATCAGACCAAACGCAAACAGTGGTAGATGAAAACACCAGTTCAGGCTCAAACACTGGCAAATTACGTGTCAGCAACAGCACAATCCGCCAATCTAAACCTGCTGACAACAGCAGTATTTTTGGTTTAGGCGATGGGGCAGTTAAAAGTACCGATTTAAATAGCAATAAAGAAAACCAAGTAAACACTGCGATTGCAAAGCCTAGTTTAAACAAAGCAAACATAACTGCAGTCATCGGTACAGCCACAGGTACAGACACCAAGCCTGCACCATTGAGCAATACCAGGAATAGGCTTGAATTTCCTATTTTCCCCAGTCCCAGCAAACCATTGGCTGCTTTAACATCAACAAACAGGCACCAGTTTCTTCAGAACAAGGCTGGTGCAGACAGCCAGATTGGTGCAGGAAAAGCAGATATCAAGCTCCATGTTCGGACACTTGAAGAGATAAAACAATCAAAAGCGAATATCAACAGCACTGGTAATACAATCAGTGGTATCAAACCCACTTTGGCAGGGATGAATACAGTTCAAGCTGGGAGTAGCTTTACTGCTCCTGTTCCTTATCCTGCTCCTGTTCCTTATCCTGCTCCTGTTCCTGCTCCTGTTTCTGCTCCTGGAGCTACTAGCGGGTTTGGTTCTTTGCTTTACAATAGCACTGCTCCTACTATAGGAAACGGTGGAAATATTAACAGCAGTGCAAAAAAACTGTTTAATGTTTTCCAAGACCCACAGACAATACCATCACATAAAACCCCTCTAAGCTATGGTTTAGCTGCACAAGAAAACGGCATGGAGATGTGTAATCTATTTAACCTGGAGTGTGATTCTGAGTCTGACAAGGAAGAAGTAGAAGACGAGGAAAAGGAAAAAGTGGAAACTCAACGTCTGAGGCTGGATCTTGGCGATGTGTTTAGTTCAAGTACAATTGGTATGCCGTTCATAACTGGCCAATCACATGGCAGTGACACGCCAGCGACAAACAACCATTTCAAGAAAACTCCAAAACCACAATCGACAAGAAAACGTAAACATATAAACCAAGACAACACAGACTACTATTACTTTCCAACGCCCATCAAAATGCCAGAGTCTAGTTGTCACAAGCCGGATTCTACTGAAGGCGGAAAGGACGATGATAGCCAATTGTTCAACTCTCCAATTGTGATCCTTAAAGACAAGTCCGTCATTAATCTCAATTCCAGCCTGGCCCATTGCAAAGGATTTGGGTTTCGTTTGGATTATGATTCAGATATTGCCATCTCCAACAAATACAATCCATTGGACGACCCTTTCTAATTATGTTTCTAATTATGTTTTTTTTTTGTTTTTTGTTTTTTTTGCCATTTTAGTTTTCGAAAATCAACAATTACATTTGTACTCTATTTATTTATTTTTGTCTTGGCTTTAAAATGGAAAAATATAACATTGATAATATTAAAAAAAAAAGCTCGGATTGATTAATTGTGGAAAATCAAGGAAAGGAGTGATTTGGAAAAGGAGTTTCAATGCACAATTACCAATGACGCTTTTTAAAAGCTGCTGATGTATAAATGAAATAACTAAAGGGACGCCTTGTATTGTTGTGTATGGAATTTGCTCAATCGTGTTTGCTATTAATAGCAAACTCCTTTTTGTTGCCTTTTTTTTTTTTAAACCAAAAGCTTAAAATCCAGGTCAATTTTGGTTGTAGTTTTTCAGCTTTGGGTTTCTTGAATTAGCTAAAATTATCATTTCGTATTAATAGCACCTTCAAACTCCATTGGTACGAAAACCCGCACATTTCCTTGCCAAAAAATATCTTCCCGTAATTTATTCTCAGCAAACGTTGTTCTATTTTCTTACTTTGAAGCTACAAAAGGAAAAGAAAAGGAACAAATAAACTGGCTCTATAAACAATTAACCACACAACCTTGATATGTTGCAAAAAAAACAAAACAAAAATAGAACAATAAGGTTAATCAACTAAAGAGCTGAACCCAAAAATAACAACATTGCGTTTAATTAAGGATTAATATGATATGTCTACCTTGACTTTGTCTTTTGGTGTCTTCAATTTATAGCCAAGACCTTTTTTCTATTTATTTATTTGATTTTACTTTTACTTTTATCCATACATTTACTACTTTTTAAATTGTACACCAGGCCAAGACTACTGTTGGCACTATTGTACTTTAGAAAGCTTTCGTTGTACCTGTTAGATTTATTTAAATAAACTATACGGGCCAGAAATTCAAAGGCAATAAACATTTATAGACACAAAGAAATGAGGAATAAAAACATGGGGCTTGTAATGGGGCGGTCGGCACTTAATATTCTGCTGGCTGTGCTATTTGTCGCAAGTATTATAAATGCGCAGGTGGTAAAGCTAAACAACAAAACGGGAGACCATCTGAAATGCGCGGGAATTTATAAAGAAACCAACCAAGTAAAGGCGTTTATTGAGATTACATTAAAAAAAAAACCGGGGAAGGAGGTGGCGCTAATTGTGATTCCCTACAAGGACCGCTTCCAAATAGGGAAAAGCGTAAAGGGTCTGGATGGGAAAAGAGTGGTGGAAAGCTTCACAACGTGTAACCTAAGGGCAGTGGAATTGGGGCTGTGCAGTGCTGATGAGCTGGGCGAGTTTATGCTTTCTGACAAGAAGGAAAACGGAAGGCCGTACAGTTTTTCAGGAAAAGTGTATAGCGACAATGTGGTTCTAAACAACGAAGGGATAGGATACACAACGAAGGAAAAGGCGGTTTGGCACAAGGTGAATACAGGCAAAAACACAAACAGCGATGCGGACTGGGAAAAGTACCGGAGTGAAGAGCGAGATGGATTTATAACTCTTGTTGGAAGCGAAAACGGGGAGGCAGAGTATGTGTCAAAAATAAGTTGGTCAAAGGACGGGAGCTACCTGCTCAGGTACCAAGTGTACAAGACAGGATATTACTGTGTGGACGGGCTATCGACAGGAGAGTTTGAGGGAGAGGCGCGGTGGGTGTATGGGGATGGATTTATGCCGGCAGCAGAGTCAAACCGGATTGGGTTTTACAGGGCGCTGACGATTATGTATGTGATAATATGGGTTGTTTGGGGGTACTTGTCGTACAAGGTTTGGGACCAGGTGCTGCAGATCCAGAACTACATATGGGTTCTGATAGGGCTGATAGTGGTGAACATGTGGCTGGTGACCAGTTTCTGGAGCTCGTATGACAAGCTGGGAAACGCGAGTTTCATCCTGACGATGTTGATGGTTGTTTTCACGGCGCTGAGGAACAGTTTGATATTCTTTTTGCTGCTTGCAATCTCAATGGGGTACGGAATTGTCAGGCCAACGCTTGGGAGCTCGGTCAAGTCAATCATGGCTCTGGTGTGCGCACATATTGCGGCTGGGCTGGTGTATGGGTTTGCGGTTTTAACAGAGGAGAGCGACACGTTGAATCAGAAGCGGGAACTTGGCTCGTCAAGCAACATGTCGATCTGGCCAGTAATCCCGCTGTCAATAGTGACCACAATCTACTACGTGTGGGTGATGAAGTCGGTGATTGCAACCAAGTCGATCCTGATGACCAGAAAACAATCATACAAGCTGTTCCTGTTCAACAGGCTGCTGTACCTACTGGTGGTCAATCTGGGCTTTGTTTTTCTGTTCTTTGTGGTCAACATCGTCAATCTGGTGATGGTCCAGAACTCTAACTGGGTGTCGCACTCGTGGAAGTACCGGTGGTTTCTGGAGGAGGGCTGGCTAAACCTCCAGTTCCTTGTATCCTTTGTCCTGTTTTTGCTCTGGTGGAGACCAACTTCCAACAATTACCGCTACGGTCTTGAACAGCTTGCCTACGACGAGGAAGATGTCTGGGAGCGCGGATCTGACCACGATGGACACGCCATGGACCTGGTTGATGACCACGACTTCCAGCTTGCCCTTGAAGAGGCCGAACGCATCACTGACTCATTTGCTCTCCAAGACGAGGCTGCCCTACAACTGCCCAACTCCCCATCAACCTCTTTGAAAAAGTCCTCATTTGACTACAACGATGACGACCTGACCTTTGACATTGACGACTACGCCCCAAACTCCCCCAATACCTCTGCCCCAACAACCTCACAACCCCCCAGCTCGCCCCCGCAAACCATCCCGAACTCCCCCACCAAACCCAACAAAAACAACAAAAAGTCCAACAATCGAAAGAAAAAGTAAATCAACTTTTAACTTCCCCCCCCCTCTCTTGGTTGTTTAAATACACATTTATATTTCCTTACAGTCAAGCTTTTATTACACATGTATACTTTTCATTGCTTGTTTATTACTACTTTTTCATTCACTTCAACAAAATACATACTTTTTTTTTTACACTATAATCCGCCGCTAGAAAAACCTTTTTAAAGTAAAAAAAACGTGGCTGTTGTGTTTGCTATCAAACGTGTATTTTAACCTTTGTTTATTATTACTTTTGAAAAAAAAAGTTGAATAAAATAAAGTTGATAAGAAAATAAAGTTAACCGAGTTTAGGTTGGAATAAATGTATATTTCTAAATAAATCAAAAAAAAAACAGATTCTCGTCGTCATCAATCTGCCACTGTTGTGATCTTTCAACAGCACCATCTCTCTTCTTTTCCATTTATACCTTGCTAGACTCTTTTTTTATTTGTTTATCCCCTTGTTTTTATTCGTTTAATTCTGCCCGCTTGATCGACTTGATCTGTTTTATCAATTTAAATGAAAGAAAAAAAACCCCCCTTCTCCACTCTCATTTTATTGTGTTGGTATTCCAGGTAAGCCGGAATTAACTCCTGCATTTGTTGGCAAACCGCTGATTCCTCCTGCTTGTTGCTGAAGCAGCTCTTGCTCCTTCTCATACTGAATCATAACTTGCTCCTTGTCCGATTCCAAAGCCAATGGGAACACAACCAAAAGCGCTGCTGTTGACAGCACCCACGCTATTTGCCCTGCATAATAAAACAACGAGCTTCCTGTTCCAACTATTTTACCGGCGGCATCGCTTATCTGTGCTCTTTTTGAGGCTGGGATCACATCCTTCAATGCATATATTCTTTCAAGAAGCGATTCATCTTCAAGATCATCAAACTCTTCGTACTCCTCATCAATATCCGATTGCTCTGAATCCGTAACGTATTCGGAATCTGATTCAACAAAATCTCCCTCGAGTTCTCTAATTTCAACCATCTTTTTTTTTTCCTTCTTGCTTCGTCTGTTTCTTTTTATTTATATGTTTTGCTTGTTGTACTATTTACAGCTGTGATCTAAAGTGCTTTTTCTCTTGCTCTTTCTCGTTTTATTCTCCTTCTCGATTGGTTTCTGTGCTGTTGTTTTATACTTCAACAAAAAAACAATACCTCTAATTTTATTTTATTTTGAAACTTGTATTGATTAGAAATATAATTCAAACTTGAATTCAATTTCAATTGCTCTTTTATTAAAAACTTGAACTCTCACTAGAAAAAATTATATATTTGCTTGTAAAATATTTCGATATCTTTAGCTTTTTTTTCTTTGCTAAGCTTGCTTTTGATCCTAATCTTTTTCTTTTTTTCTTTCTTTTTATTTCATTTTTTTTTTACTTTTTTAAACAGAATTTGATCATTAATTCTATATCCTTTCCTCCCTCCCCCAATCAAACATTAAAGCTCAAACTTTTATTATTATCTTTATTAGATCTTTTTCAGTATTTTTCCATTCAACTTGCCTTTCGATTATAAATTGCATAAAAGTATTTCATTGAATGCTTTTTTTCTTTCTTCTTTTTTTTTTTGCTCTTTCCATTTTGGCACAACAAACCTTAAGTAATAGCAATTTCAGTTGCTAATTCGTTGTACATTGGTCGGCTAATTTCCCTCTAATTGGGCAGAACAGTAAACTCACTTTGAAACCGTCCCAATTTATAAAACTTTATATCTCAATTCATATAATAACACAGTACACATGGTTGGTATTTTATTTAAGAACGGGAAGGCTTTGCAACATCCAGGGTATATATATATATATATATGTATATGGTTTTGATTTGTTTGATGGTTCTTGGTATCTGTTATTAATAACAAAACTATTACCATTTGTCGGGTTTGTTGGGTATCCAAAACATACATAATTGAACCATTTGGAATATTGCTGGTGGGAATTTGGTTACTATACACAACTTTGATCATCGGACCTGATGAACGCTGTGATAAAAGATTTTAATACAACAGATTTGGCTCTGCTGTATAGAAAATTGGTGGTGTAGCTGAAATGGTTAATAACTCGGACTACAAAACAATAAAATAGCAAAGGTAGCGCAAGATATATATGCAATATGACCCAACTTGGATGATCTTCACTTTATCACATGCAAAGGAATGGGGAAAAAAACAGAGATTATAAAGAAAGTCTTGTTACTATACTGAATAGAGAAACATGACTTGGAATCCAAATAAAAAAAACAGTGGTAATAATAGATATGGTACATTTTATCTATACCAAGTAGCAGAAGTTGTATGTCGAAGCATCTGGTGTGATGTGGTTGGGATATAATAATTAGTATGGTTTGTAGTGGGATGGTGTTGGAATTGAGCTTAAAGTTCGACTTAATTAAAGGAGGAAGCAAAAAAAAAAAGGCTGGAAAGCTGGAGAGTGGAAAAAGTTGATTATGCTGAATATTAGGGGTAAACAAAAAAAGCAAAATCAGTGATTGCATTTTCAACAAAAAAAAAAAATTAATCAGTATTTTCCGTGTTATGTTGTTGTGCTTGGGTTGCCTTTTGCCCAGACCTTGGGCAAGTTGAAAGATCAGTTAAAGCAGCGCTTTTGGTCACATTTTTGCAAAAGAAAAAAAAGGACATTGTGAAATTTTCACAGTAAAATAAAAGTCGAGCAATAAAGGACACGTTTCAAGTTGGGAGGGGGGGGAGTTTCCTGGACTTAAAAAGGCATTGAAGCAGTTTGGTTGATAGATTTTGATGTTAGTATGAAGAAAAGTGAAACCAGATTGCAAAAAAAAAAAGCAGCTTAAAAAAACAGTTAAAAAAACAACAGTAAAAAAAACAAAGCAAGATAATGGTAAAAGTAGTAGAAAGAAAAGAAAAATTCAAAAAAAAAGGTATAATTTGATTTGCAGAAACGATAAAATTTGAGATATGAAACCAAGACTTTCATGTTCCTAATTTTAAATTGATACTGTTAGATATGTAGTAAAGCCCAAATGGGCAAGATTTTTTGGTATTGCTTTACTTGAAACTTGAAAAATAGATGGTAAAATTAAAACCTGAAATAACAGGGCAACATGTTTGAAGGAATAATATAAGCTGAAAGTAAACAACAAATAAAAAGCTGTTTAGAAATCCAAAATGTGGAAAACTAAACTAATGGAAAATTAAGGCTAGAAAATTAACTAGTGAAATTGGAAATGAAAAATAAAAGCGAGAATAAAAGCATTAGAAATATTATTTAATATTGTAGCGTTTAAAGTTGGTAGAAAATCCTATATTATTTTCAGCCCTTAAATTTGCATTTATTTTTATAACTTCAAACAGTATAGTAATATAAGCTGATAGCGTTTTGTTTTATTTAAATAAAACTAAGATTTGTATTTCAATAAGCAACTGATCATTGACAAAATATAACTCGAGAGTTTTTTTTTTATCCTGGTCTTTGTATTTGTATAATATTAGTTTGAAGGAGCAGAGAAAGGGTTAGGGAAGTGACGACAGTGAAAGAAAGTCGTTAGTTGCTAATAATTATATAAATTCGAAATTCAATCCAGAAGCTTGGAGGTATAAGTTGATTGAGGCCAGTTGTTTGTTTTAATCAGGTTGACCCATCATACTATAAAAACTTCCAGTGAACGAACAATAAAGGACTAGATAAAGGACTAGATAAAGGTAAAAGTATAAAATCAAAGGACCGAGGGTTTTAATTGAAAAAGCGACGGGAGTGTTATAAACAATAGGACCAGGACGATTGAGTAACAAGGTAAGAAAAATACACAGGAAAAGATAGGGATAGAGGTAGTTACTGGTGTATTGGAATTATAAGTGAAATAGAGTAATAAACAGAATGAACAAATAAATTAAATTGATAAAATTAGAAAAGAAAAGAAAAGAAAAGAAAAAAGGAAAATAAAAAAAAGGGAGAAAAGAAAATGTCTGCAACGGGGCTGCGAGAGGATATAGTATCTTCAGCGGTTCGATTCCTAGTGGATCCAAAGGTGCAATCAGCATCACTGGCCAAACAAGTATCGTTTTTAGAGACCAAGGGGTTGACAAACAATGAAATAGAGGAGGCGCTGAAGAGGGCAAAGAGTAGTTTTACACCAGAGGCGAGTAGCTCGGCAGTGGCAGCAGTTCCACAACAGCAGGATAGCCAGCAAGTGGTACAAGGGGGACAGCATCAAGGACAGCACCAGGGGCAGCAAGTGGTTGGGGGAGGAGGAAACACGGCGTACTATAGCGGATACCAGCCGATTCCACCACCAAGACCACAATACGACTGGAAGGACTACTTTATAGCGGCAGTAATAGCAGGGGGACTGGGGTATGGAGTGTACGAGTTGGCAAAGAGGGTGGTGATACCGTTGCTGACGAGCAGGTCAAAGACAGACAAGCTGCTTGAGGCGCAGGAACTGGCACGGCTGGACCAGCAAAAGCTGATAGAGACGATGGAGAACCTGAACGTAACGCTGAGCAAGACGTTGATGGTGGTTGAGGAGAGCAACCAGAAGGTGAGCACGACGTTGTCAGAGATAGAAAGAGTGATAGTGAGGCTGACTGAGCAGGACGAGAGCAGGAACGAGCTGCTGGGCGGGATTGGAGAGGGCTTGAAGGACCTGCAGGGTGCTATTCCAGGAATTGCGAAGCAAGTGACCGGGAAGAATGGGGGCGTGAGCATATCGGACCTACAGTCTGAAATCCGGAGTTTGAAGGCACTGATGCTGAGCAAGCGTGTGCCTGCAAGCTCAGCGGTTTCGTCTGTATCCTCGATCAATGCCAGTGGGTCACCAGCAATAACAACATTGCCGTCGACATTTGTAGAGTCAGCCAAGGATAGTAGTGCATCAAACAGTAATAGTAGTAGCAGTAACAATAACATTTTCTCAACCCCAATTTCCGCAACCACATCAACAGGCAGCACAGCTTTGAATGGTGAGTTTGGAATCACTAACACTGGCACCGATACTATAAACCCAGCTGACAGTGCCAATTCCGATTTCAATGGTGTTGGAAGCAGTATTGGTTCACCTGCTAGCTCGAACCCAACCATTCCAGCTTGGCAACTTGCTCTTGAAAACGACAGTTAAATAGAGTAATAGCACACAAGTAAAATGGCTCGTGCGTTTTTATACTTTTTTTTTTTTTTTTTTTTAATT